>WNHD01000515.1:0-83511 GCA_011057455.1 Ganaspis sp. Gsp50
AAAAGTTTTATGCTTTTAAGTGATAAAGGAACTTAGAAAAAAAATCTTAAAAAGATGTCTTTTTTTGGCCTTCTAAAGTGTACTAGTACCTTAAATAATCAAATTTTATGTATAAAATTTGTTAAATTGCTAAATGATCCAGAGAAGTGTAGTGTTTGTCAAATACCTTAAATTTTATGTTTTTTTATCCCGAATCGAATGCATAATGAACAATTCCAAAAAAATTTCAGGAACACAGTCAAATTTCCAAAAATGTGAAACTTGACTTTAGTAATAAAAATTTCATAATCACAGCTACACAATTTTTTAAAATTCGAATTGATCCAGACGAGTGTCAGAAAGGTTATTATATTCAAATTGAGGTGTTTTTTTGTGTTGGGGGGAGGAGGTGTATCTAATGGAAAAAAACTAATTTAAAGAAAATATCAGAAACTTTGTCAAATTTGCAAAAATGTGAATCGTGATTTTTCTATAGAAATATGTATTTCAATTAGAGAAATATTGAATAGATTATAACATTCATAAAGCCTTTTTATGGGTGAACCGAAAATATTTAGTGTCGACAGTTTTATGACTTTAATAAGAGTTGTTTTATCTTTTTCAAGAAAACTCGTAGAGACAAGTGGAACGTGTCAGTGTTTTTAATGCACTAAAGCTTTTTTCCTTTGTTTGAAAAGAGAAAAATTTGGTAAGGTCCAGCGTGTAAGAGGGCATAAAATGGCGATGTTCCGGCCGTCAAAGAACCAAGGCTCGTCTCTTTTACTTTCGCGCGGTGGAATATGAAGGCACTTTAGGCACTCCATGATTCTATGGGTTCGACGTGTAGCCACCGTGGAGAGAGCCAGTCATGCCGCCCTCATCAATCTTGTTCGATTATTCCGTGATGGGCGAAAAAAGGAGCGAGTGAAACGAAACAAAAGGAAGGTGAGCGAGGACCTGCAAGACAGACCAAGTCGTTATAAATGGTTGAAGCCACTTGATTTCTATTAGGCGACGCATTGTTCCTTCTTCGTGGGGAGGCTTCCAATTGCAATTGTCTATTACCGATCCCGTTTTCCATTCGCCACATTTGAATATTAATAATCAATGTTAAATACACTGCACATCCGATTCAAACTCATTTCGAATTCTATTTTGGGAAAGATTAAATTCATCATAGGGATTATGAATCACATCATTTAGAAGTAAAACCTTAATCTCGTGGTGCACACGACAGTTTTTGACCTAGTGATCTAATTTAGGAAAATTTAGGCCTAAGTTAGGAATTTTAATTTAACATTCCTATAAATTTGACAATTTTTAGTTCAACTAAAAATAGTTATAAAAAATTTGGTTCAAATAATGCACAAAAAATAAGTTTTAAATAGTAAACAAAAAATACATTTTAAATATACTTCTGGTGGAATTGATTACAATTCAACGTTTAATGCTTAGGTGAATAACAGTAATAAGGACATTCGAAAGAAGGTCAGGGAAGGTATCTAGATCTTTTGGGAAATCGATTCGCGAGTTTGCAGCAACCATTGCGATTACGCGATTTTAGCGATTAGACGTTTCCGGCGTTAGCTCAGCGCACTAAATCTCTCCTAGGTTTGCCGTCTTCCGACTAGTTCCTGAACGTGTCATGGCGGACAAATGCCCGGATACCAGCACTGGAAGCCATGCATCTTAGGGTTGTGCCCCTTATAGACTGCGGGGCGGGGTTGTAATTGGGGTTGGGGCAAAAGGTTCGTAGCGACCTGACGTTACGGGGTGTTTATCTTGCAATCCGAAGCGTTAGAATCCTATCATGAATTCCGAAATTTCATTAATTCAAACTCTATTTCCATTTAATTAGTAATTCGACTTGAAAGAAATTCGTAAATATTTTCTGATTATACGTAAAATTAATAGTCAAAAATATTGTATAATAACAAAATGAATTATGACAGAATTAGTTTTGGAGGTAAAAATACATTAAAACTCTTGAATAAAAAAACAAAAGAAAACATAAGTACCTTAAAAAGTGTGGCTTGACAGAAACTAATAATAGAAAAATCTGAAGTGGTAGAAAGAGGAAAATTGCCTGGTGTTGACAAAAGAGAGATTACCTGGTTGAGGAGCAGCGTGCGGAACCCCAGGGTTCACTTGCATAACAGAATAGGAGAGAGATGAGGAAAAACTAAATAGAAAGAAATGAGGGACAAATGAAGAAAACGATACGAGAGGAAAGCCGATGAAATTATAGGTGCTGGAAATCTCGAGGGCAAACAGGAAGAACGACCCTCTAGATCAAGTCAATTCATGCAGGAAATCGCTTTCGAGGCTGGATGAAAAATCGTTTTTGTATACACTTCATCCAAGAGAAGTGGTTTTGACCCATTCAAGCGGCATTTCAACAGACGACGGATTAACGATCTCAATGGCAACAGTTTAAACTGGGTCGATTTCTCGAGTGCCTTCACCGTTTGCAAATAAGATTTCGCGCTAGATCGCATTTTGTCACCGGCTTCTACCATTATTTCTTCGCATTAGACCCATTTCCCACAGTAAAAAATTATACATTGCACTATTTGTAGCACAGTTTTTGTTGCTGCAAAGATTTTTCTGTTCAACAGTTATCCAATTTTTAATAAATTTCAATTTGATGGTAAATTCTGAAAGCATTTGATAATAAAAATTTATAGGGAAATTGTTTGCGGATCTGAAATGCATAAAATAATGGGATTAATGAAAAATAATAAAGTGAATAATGAAAAATAATAATAAAAATAATAAAAATAATGAATTCGTTAGATGTTGATGAATATATTATAAAGAATAACAAGCTGATGAGATTCCTGAGTTTCTTTGAACTAAAGGGAAAAATGCTTGGAAATACTTGAAGAATATGAAGACGTCGAAAGCAAGGAGATGTAGGCGTCGAAAACGACGGGCTCAGTGGTACCAACTGCCAGAGCTACCCACTAGTTAGACTCTCATAAAGCCGTGACATAAATTATCCATCGTTCGGACTCATCTGGGAGTGTTTGCAATGGTCCTCCTCCCGTCAACGCCCTCACGCTTCTTTTTCGAGGCCCTATGCACTATTATCATTTACAAAACCATAAATGACAAAAAGACTTTCTTGATATTTTTTAGAACATTACATTATTAGATTTTCTTGGTATAATTCCCAAAAACGGCAGCTGTTTTAAAGATATTCTCAAGTTTGTGGGACTTTAAGTCTTCTTTTTATTACTCTATTTTATTTTTAAATTTATTTGTTATTTTCTTAGGTCGAACAAGATGGGCGTTTTCTGACAAGCTCGCGAAAGGGCACCTGCTCTGTAAATATTGTTTATTGAGACGCCAACGAGAAAACGTATTAACGTCGCTGCTTTGACGGCTATACGCCTTGTTGGAATCGATTCTTCAGTTTCTTCTCTTCGGCGTTTAAAAGGTCAAGATCTTCCAATAATAAAATATCGGACAAATGACTTTAAGCGCCACGGAATTACTATAACAAATCACTTTCTTCTTCATTTGTGGGTATTTGGTATCTCTTTCTACACTTATTTATTCTAACTAGAGAAATAAACTATTTCAAATCTACCGATAAAACATTTTTCGACTCTATTTTAGGGGAAAAAGTATCGTGGGTGTGAAGGGATGTTGAAACTCATACGTAGTTTTATTTGAAAAAACGACTTAAGCAATCAGAGGGTTTAAAGAATGTTAGGTCAGAGATGATTTCTTTACAAGGAACAAGAGTCGATTTTGCATTGGTGCTGTATTATTAAAGCGGGAGTTCGTGCTTGTTAAAGAACCTCTTGTTACCTCTCATGGACTTAACGTCTCACGTATTAACATTTTAACACCTGAGGCACCCCCTGCCGAGAAGTTCCTCTTATTCTCCGTGCCCTTCCATGGTACCGAAGCAACAGAGGTGGAATTAGATTAGCTGAACAATCTGATCAGCTGGTGATGTGATTAATCCCATCGCATATCGGCGCATCGCGTTATAACCCTTATAAACCTCTTTCCTCAACCTCATCTTCGCCTCACCTCTTCCTGATGTTGGTGTTGGGCCGCAAAACCATCGAGAACACGCCCAATCGGATGCGCACTACTTGCTGATCGTGCACCTCTTCAAGATCGATCTTTGATTTCGATAGAGAACAGAGTAACGAACCCTTTCATCAGACTGACGAACTGATCGAAATTAAACTTCAACTAAATATTTGTAGAATCAGTGCATCAATATAATATATATGACACATTTAGAATTATTAAGGTTATGTTCAAGCATTCGGATGATAATTTCGGAATCTACCTTTATATTTATTTTTCCCTGGAGTTTTCTTTAAAAATCATAAGGCATGACACAGGTTTTCTAAGATGATCCCCAAAATTTGAAAACAATATCTTTTCTATTTTAATTGTAATTAGTGAGAAACTAATATGTCGGTAAGTCTGTTTATAGACTCAATAGTAATGAGAAACTAATAAGTCGATAAACAGACTTAGCGACATATTAGTTTCTCACTTGTTACATTTCAACTGAAAATTATATTGATTTGGGTATCATCTTAGGAAACCTTCAAATGTGCCATGAATATGTGATTTATTATTATTTTAAAAGAAAACTAAGAAATAAATAAATATGATGATAGATTCCTAAATTAACATCCGAATTCATGACCTTAATAATTTATTTAGAATTGTGTGCAACATAAGTACTGCAATGCCTATACCATCCAGATGAAAAGATTTATAAGTTCCCAAATATTATATTTATATTGTAATACTTTATCCTCTAGTTCGTTAAAAAAAATTGATTTATTGAAGATTGAATTTAATTAGATTATTCGGTATGTCTATTTGATAATAATAATTGATTTCTAATAATTGGATTATTACTATTAATTGTAGTGGTAAGTTCTATTAAACAATGACTTAGGAAAATTTTCTGATGCTGACTTTTAGTTTTGATCTTATTCTTAAATTATTTCTAGGAAACTTTAAATACGAGTTAATTCAATACTTTGAAGTTGTTTGATTCAATTTAATAATTTCCAAATGCAATAATTTACAACTAATTAGAATCGAGAATAAAACTTGACGGAGCGATATCTCTACTGTACCGGACTTTACACATCGCTCCTCCGCTACTCAGATTTGGGACTATGCAGGAGCCACTTTTTTCTGCATCCTCATTTTTGTCTCATCATTTTTTTCTTTAATACCTCTCTCACTCTCATCAGAGTGAACCTTTCTTTTCTCCAGCATATTTTCAATAACCTGATCTAACAATTAACCTGATCTATTTCAAACCTTAACAATGCTTTTGAATAACGGTTCCAAAATGCGACGTTGGTCATCTTGGGATGGGATTTTGTGCAGTATTTCCATGAAGCTACTGCCCTGGAGGAATAAAGAATAAATTTGTCTTTGGTTTCAGAAGCGTTTGAAGTGGTAAAAACACAGGTTTCGAAATGGGGAAGAGGAGGAGAAGTTTGAAGTGTCTGCTGGAGGCAGTGAAGGTGTCAGGGGTGTTTTGAATGTTGCTGAAACGTCGAAGGAAAGGTGGATCACCATAGGTTATTAATGGGTGCGATTACTTGGCGAAACTTGCGCCTTTGTATCGCCTCCCCATTCCACCCTTTGCTTCTCCACCTCCTTCAGTACAGTATTTCCCCTTTCCGTCCCCCCTACTCCACCTTTGCCGTTTCCCCACTAGATTTATACTGAGGCGCATTCCCTTTACACCTGCACGCCCGTCTAAGTTATGCATGGGATCCTCCCACAGAAACAATGCACTCGCTTTTTTTATGGCTCCTCACCGTCACACGCCATGGAATCGGGCATTCTGTGGTGCTCAGAGGTCGATGTTGGAATCCACGAGTCGATGACAATACTCTAATGAAAAACAGTCATAACTTACCACGGAAATAATAATTTATAAATTGTTAGACCATATTTCTAGTCATTGGGAAAAAATTATATTTCGAGAAGGAAAAAAATTAATGATTTCCTTTTAGACACGGAAAGACGATTGGTATCTGCAGTATTGACAGGCATTAAGATCATGCACTGTATATTTGCTCTTGTAATTGTAATTCTTATTCTCAATGCCAGAGAGCGCTATCTGATTATGTAGACACACTGACATGGACATTCTTGGTTCCACCAAATTCATGCACTGAAAAATCCAGTACCGAGTGTCTGCCGAAAAGTTTAGTGTCTAAAAGTTAAATACATCCACTAAAAATCAACTAACAAATTGCATTCTTATCATTTTGTGTTGTAACGTATAAAAGTACATTTAATTTGATCAAATATAAAATGAAAGTTCTCAGAAATTGAAAAACATGGCGCTTTCAATAGAAAAATTTATTAGTATTTCTCTGACTATATTTTTCCCGGGAAAGATATGCGCATAAAAAATGCTTCTATCCGTAATTCATGACCTTGCGTAAAAACGGTCGAGTGACTTTTCGCGACGTGTTAAACGTTAAAGTGAAGGTTCTTTCTCCCGGTGCAATTTTTACGACGTTGCTGCTAGAGAAAGAAGTCGATAAAACCCTGCGATAAGTAAATAAAGTAGCGCAGGAGTTTGTACGAGCATGTAAATCAAGAGAGTGTGCCTACTTGAATATGGAACAAAGGTATTAACCGAATATGAAAATGTATTAGCGAAGGAACACGTAAATTATCAGTTCACGTTCTGATTAAGTCATTTTTTAAATCTTCCACTTAAACAATGTTCAAAAATAACCAAATCAATTTTTGGTACCAGGTTTCATTTTTATTGAAAAATCTAAATTTTATCAAAAATAAAAATAAAAGATAAAATAAAAGTATTCTAAAAAAATGTAAGATAAAAAAAGATTTAGTAAAATATGTAGTGCAAATAATTCTTGAGAAGGTCTTTGATTATCTGTGATGAAAGATTTTTAATTGCATGACAATTATTAATTAAGAGATGTTTCGTTTGATTGCAGTTATTAATTGACGTTGCAATTGACGTTTGCCTGACCCATGCAACGAGTGACCAGTCTGGATTCCTCGTATCTTGGTAACGAACTTGTTTTCTATTGTTACTTGCACTTAATTAGGGAACGCACGCAACTCCTCCTCGCAAAGTTTAAAAAACATTGTTTAATGAGCAGAGATTCTTGCGTAAGGTTAAAAGCAAAAAGAAACTTTTAAGACACGTTATTGTGCGTTCTTACATAACCACAATCATATTTTTGTAATAAATAATTTTCTTTGTTTCTTGCAATTTCAATTAGAGCAAAAGTTCTAGTTTTATTTCAAGGTTGCCAATAGGAACTTGGCTAACCTGGGTTATTTAGAAATTTACACTTAATTAGACGTTAATACTTCAATTTGCTCCAAATGATCACCTTAAATTCAACATTAAATTTAACATATATTATTTACAAACATTAACATCCATCTGGTTGACAGATGAGCTCTTGTCTGCAAATCCGACCTAAGGTGGTAGCGACATCTTTTGGTTTGCATTTGAACTTTTACCGAGACTTCAGAAAACTCCCTTAATTCAAATTAACTTGATTTGTGGTTAAAATTTAAATAATAAGTTGATCTACTTAAATGCGCAGGTTAAGAATAGTTTAAATGTGAAGTTACGTTACATTTTCAACATAAATAAAAACAAATTCTTTTTACTTAAAGGATGAAAATAATTTACATACGAATTATATTTAATACGCCAAATGCAGGTACTGGATTCAAACGCAAATAAAAACAAAAGGAAGATTGCAAATTGCAATGTCCAAATCTCAATTTCGAAAGATGGAGGAATAAATTGAAATAACGGAACGGTTCAGTGATTTAAAGGAAATTTGTCGAGAAATCCAGCAATCTATTTTCAGGATTGAGTTTGACATGAATCATGGGATTGATTCTTTGTTTATTTGAAAGTTGGAATGGCAGGACGTGGAAATCCCTAGTTTCACACTCGACGTGATGCTGACCCAACCGTTTGACCCGCCATGTGTCCATGTGGCAAGAGCCGCAATATATATATACTCGTATTCTGAAGGTTTAAAGCCATGTAATATAAGGCGATGGATTATTTGTCCGGTACGAGGAGGTGACTTGCTTCCCCAGACTGTGATGGAGTGCCTCGACTACCAACCACATCCATTCCAGAGACGACGGGTTCTTCTTCTTATTTGACGAGTTGAAATCGTCCTGGACCGACCGATCGGGCACTTAGGAATGCCAATGACAGTCACTCGGAGATTCTCCCACGTGACTTCGCCATCCAAGCAACACGGATTAAATTCAACGACCAGATTCCTTTGGAAATCATTCAGAATGACTGATCTGTCACTGAGAAATTTATACGGAAATCCGATTTCACTGATCGATTTTGAGTTATTGGAATCATCAAAGAAAGGTAAGTAATCTTCTGTATAAATAGTATTCTGTTTCATCAATTCGCGACGTTTCTCTTTTAATTACCCAAATTTGTAATTAGACCCTAATCTTCAGGGTCCAATGAGTTAAGGTCATGTCCAAGAATTCGGATGATAATTTAGGAATCTACCTTCATTTACGTTTTTGCAAGATTGTCTTTAAAAAATCATAATTGAAGACATTCATGACACACCTGAAGATCTCCTAAGATGATTTCCAAAGTTTCACAGCAATGTCTTTTCTAGTTTAACTGTAAGTAGTGAAAAACTAATATGTCGATAAGGGTCGACTAATAGGTCGATAAAGAAACTTATCGACATATTAGTTTTTCACTACTTACAGTTAAACTAGAAAAGATATTGCTGTGAAACTTTGGAAATCATCTTAGGAGACCTTCAGGTGTGTCATGAATGTCTGGCTTATTATTATTTTTGAAGACAATCTTGAAAAAATGTAAATGAAGGTAGATTCCTAAATTATCATCCGAATTCTTGGACATGACCTTAATTCATTGGACCCTGATAATTCAGGCTTAGGGTTTAAATACAGATTTGGGTTTAAATACTAATTAAAAGTGTTTATCGGTCTGTTAGGTTTTCACTACTTAAGTTAAACTAAAAAAGATAATGCTTTGAAACATAAAGCATAAACATCAGAAGAAAGTAAACATTAACGTAGATTCCTAAATTATCATTCGAGTTCATGGACATGGCCTTAAGAAAGATACAAAGTAGAGTGAAAGAGACCCTACACTGAACCTAAAATATGGCGCAAATTTACCAATTTTCCAGCAAGGGTTTTAAAAAGAGGGTAAATGTTCACAATCGAAAAAATAATTGAAATGCTTGCCAAATATTTAAAAAAAAATCGATAGATTACAGTTACATTTACGTGATTCGTTCTTAGGTGAATTTCTTTCAGTTACAAAGGTGGGCACATAAGGTTTTATATAGAATAATCAAAGGAGTTTGTCGTGCGAGGAGGACTCATGGTTCCAGGAAATGCCTTTTCTTATGTAGGAACGTCAAACCCAAAATCCCCGAAAATCCGTGCCAACTAAATCCCCGCAAGTCCTTTCGCGTTGTGCACAAGTCGGTTTCATTTCACGGGGAATTAAATCTCGATGTGAAGTTAAGTCGGTCCAGCTGCCCCTCGTTCGAGGTGACCTTTTGCACAAGAATCGGGATCTGGAAGGAAAGGGAACAACCGACAAAATAAACTTTAAGTTATCGTTCTAGAGTTCTTCCAAATTCATTGGATACGTTTCCCATAAAAGTGACCGGGATTTGCGTAATCCCGTTTGCGATCATAGGAACAAATCATCCGATCTTTTTATGCCTCACAAAAGTATCGTTTAAAATTTTCGCTTTTTTACTTAGGGTGTACAATTATTGGTCTAGAGATTTTGGTATTGATGCATTTAAACAAGATTAAATATATTAACTTTTGCAATAGTCAATAATATTTCTTTTTAACTTATAAACTTGAGCATTATTTATATACTTGAGAACAAGTATTCAACGAAATTGATGTTTCTCAAAGGTAATGTTTTAATTTTAGGAACAATATGTGATTGATTATATGATTTTTTTTTAACATTGTATGATATGATTGACAGATTAATTATGATTATTAAGTGTAGATAAAAATTATACAAGAAATGGAAATACTATTTTTAATGTTGAAAGATAAATAATGTAATTTATGCTCCAATTAACTGTGAATCGAAAGCTGATTAGCGAATGGGCAAAGTTCGCTTTTTATTGTCACATATAATGAATCGATTTCCCTTTTGAGGAGAAAAGAGATCAACCAATGAACATGAAACATTTGCTACTGATAGAGATCTTAAATCGATTTTGATTTACATGCAAAAACACTTGGTAACTTCGATAAGCTTAATTGAGTTGCATCTCTTAATTAACACCAATGTATACTGATCGGTATCGATCATATGTCTCCTTTATTTTTACTTTCTATAAATCTGAATTTAGAGCTGTAGATTTTTAGACCAGATTCATAGCAACCGATAAAAACAGAATTAAAAATGTTTTAGAGAAAGTTTCAAAAGAAATAACTACAAAAATAACTACAAACATAACTACAAAAATAACTACAAAAATAACTAAAAAGAATAACTATTCCAAAAATTTATTTCTAGGAAGAAAAATTGTATAAATATTTCCAACAACAAAAGCTTCTTTTTAAATGTTTAAGTTTTAATAAACAGGATTTCAAGTGAACTTTTTTTTAGTACATTTGGCCCCAATTATTTTATATTCCCTTGAAAAATCGATTAAAATTGATCCATTTATTTTAAGAGAAATCAATCAAATTTTAATCATTCAATGAAAGCTCGATAAAGATCAGATTATATAAAAAGAGTTTGAAAATGAATAACAATTTGTTGCTTATAAAAAAAGGAGCGATTTGATTTAAAAAGCTATTTATTAAAGCATCAATCGCTTATTACCGTAAACGAATGAAGAAGCGAAAAAAATAGTGGGTGTGTAAAAATTTTTTTTCTCAATGTTGCACCGGATGAGGTATAAGACAAATTGCAGGTCTGCTACTGCCGTATAACAAGCTCGGAATTCTAAACGGTTTGATGCACCGTGTCGTCCTTGCAAGAAACACGACGTTTTAATTACTCGATAACGGTAGGGAGCTATATAAGAGGTTCTCAAACTCAGGAATCGATTTCGATAAGATTAGGCTTTTCTGAAGCCACCTTTTCCCAAACAGAATTTTATTTGCATGAGTAATTTTATTGATAAAACTCAAGGTAATCGCCTTTTCAGATAATTACTGCCAAATCAAATTCAATTAGAGTGCAATTAAATAATTAGCAGCAGCAATTAAAATTTCTGCCAGAATCATCATTAGCAATTGTTATTTATAATTACATTTGATTACATTGGTTCTAGTTTGTGATAACTTTTTTAATTTTCATCTTTCATGATGTATTTTTAACGTATTTAAATTCTTTTTGAAAACATACGAAATGAAACTATTAATAATGTTAATAAAATAATATTATTAATAAAATAATAATAAGAATAATAATAACCGACTGAGTAGCTCAGTTGGAAAATGCCTAGGGCTTTGCGGTAGCAGATCGAGGGTTCGCGCCCGTTAGCCCTGGGTTTTTTCCGGCACGTGAGATTTGAGGACTTGTTTGTGTGATATTTCGAGACTTCGAAATCATACATCCAAGACTCAACTGTCGATAAATCGGCTTTACGTTAAGGTTTTCCGTAGTTTTCCTTAATTCTGGTTAGAAAGGGCCAGGTGAATACGAGTAATTCTAATTAAAGTCGGCTACGGACGCACGTTGTGGGGGAAGGGGTGGGAACTTATAGAATAGAATTGTGGGGTCTATATATTAAAAAACCCGAAAGGGTATACATAGAGGAATATTAAAATAAATAAATAATAAGAATAATAAAAATAATAGTTATGAACTATATTAATTAAAATAAAAGTAGTCATTTACCTTGTTGAATTATCTGCTCTCTTAATTGCATAATTTAAATTTTCGTCCTTACCTTCAATATTTTAATTGCCTTGTAGTATTTTCAGTACCTTATTTATTAATCGCTGCTTTTTCTGATATTATTATGTGTCTTTTTATCATTAATCATTATCATTAATTTATCATTTTTGATGATAACTTCTCCGGTTTAAATTATAAGAGCCTAAATATAAAAATAATTATTATTCATAAATAATTAAAATAATTATTAAATTACAAATAATATTCTTTAATAATATGACAATATTATATATATATCGACAACATAATGTAATAATAAAAACAATATTTATAAAAATGTATTATAATTATATATTTCTAGTCTATACAACCAATTAAACAATAACAATTATATAATGAAAAGATTGAGTACATAAAATGATAGCAATAGACAGGATTGAGAAAGGAAATAAAACAAGAAAGTATGGTATGGTTTATCATTTAATTTATTTTAAGTTAAAACCTTTTTTACAATAATATCTTACATACATTTTTACACCATTTATGCCTTCGCGCGAATTTCAACGCCTGATCGTGAGGGTATGATACGTGTGTAGCAAAGTGTGTATAGCAATTGTTCGTGATCGCGGCAAAATTACAGTTTTTTTCTTAGTTCACCTTCATTCGTGCCTCATGAAAAAGACAATATCGTACAGGCTCTACGCGCTACTCCCTAATAATACTATTATAGATACCATTCTTTTTCACGTATGTATGCGGGTTTAAACGTCGAAAAACACCTACGTGCGTCTCTTTCACTTGAATTTGCGATTTTCAAAAATCCCCGCTGATTTCCTTTATTGTTGGTATTCAGTCTTTTAGAAAATCGCAATAAAGTGCAAGCAGGTGACGCGACGTAAAATCTCACAAGCTGTAAAATCCATCATTAATTACACTAGAACGAGTTAACTTCTAGAAATCGAAAAATCACAATGCGGTACTCAACGCAAGGGAGAGTTTACAGTGTTTTATATATTTATATATGTCCAATGACGTATTTATCGATATATTCTCTTCATCTTAATACTTTTGACTATCTATGTAAAACATTATGTGATTAAAACGCTATAGTAGCTTTATGCACAGTCTCCTCTCACGGCGCGAAAATTAAATCATTTTCGCAGCCACGATCAGACCGATTGTTTAACTGTTACATTTACTAATAACACGATACACAATCTCGAAGATACAAAATTTACATTTTTCGCGCGCCTCTCGGGTTGTGCCTTTGACTATTTTTCGTATTAATTAATTAATCTTTTCTTTATTTGAGCTACTATGTCCCAGCTACAGTGCCCCCAACGCTGCTCTCTTTTCTTTTGCGCACACGTCAATTTTTGTGCGTCACACAACATTCGGCAACAGCGGTGGGATGACTGTCTTACGATCGCAAAAATTCTCATTTTTTCTTCGAAAACCTCATAAAATTATTCTAAATTTTATTTCAATTTTTCATTTGTTTCACTCATAAATACTATATTTTAGGAAATCTTAAATTATTTTTATAATAAACATGTTTTTAATTAAATTAGAAATTTCGTTCAATTTAAAATTATTTTAAATAAAGTCTCTTTCACATAACTATCAAAAGTATTTAAAACCTAGTTTATAAAGTCTTTTTAAGTTATCTTAGGAAAGTTTTAAAAACTGTTTTAAAAACTGTTTTAAAAAGTCTTTTAAAATTATTTTAGGAACTCTTTCACAAAATCTTCTGAACATCTTCTAGGAAATTGTTTTATCATTTGTTCAATTCATCAAGAATTTCTTGTAAAACAAAAATGTTAATCTCTTGGAGAAGAGACATTTTTAATCTTTCGGCGAAATTAAATTTCCAAATGAAGTAATATTACCGGATATAGTAAAATTACCAATTTCTTTTTTTTTAAAAAAACGTTTTCCAAGAAGAGAATTTTTCGATTACTTTAATGGCGCGCGCCGGGTACCGTTTATTTTTACAATGAATACCTTTTATCACTAACCAGTACAACACACAAAACAACAGTGACGCGATCGGACGACTATTCATAAAACCTTGTACAATTTTTGAGTTTTTAAAACTTTTAGTAAAGTTCAAAATAATTTACTTGCACAGCCTCCTGAAAGAATTGATACTTTTAGAATACTTTGAATAGGAGCCGAAACGAGCGCCCGATCGTGTTCACTTGGAAAGAATTTATTACGATAAATTGCACAATACCGTCGATTAACTAAGCTTTTCGTTCACATTAGTGGCTCACTTTTTAGACACAAGTCGACTGTTACAATTCAAATTCAACGATTGCTCGCTGGGTTTCATCCCCCTGCGATAATCATCATTTTAGCAATCTCTAAAAACTTCTCTTGTCTCCCTTTATTCTATATTTCTTAATTAAAATAAATTAGAGTCAAATTATCAATTTTAATTTGTAATCTCTATAAGAAACAAATTAAAAAGTCTATCATTAGATGATGGATAATATACACAAAAATTTGCTAATTAGAAATAAGAATAGAGAGAAAAATAATTTTTAGAAAAAGAAAAATAATCTTTTAAAAAGATGAACAAGTCGACTGGAATTTTTCTAAATATCCACAGACGTGACGATTATTCTCGCACAACGCGAATGCGCTTTTATATAATAATAATAATATTATCAATAATTACTGTAATATTTACCATAGTATATACACAATATAAGACTTGATATAAGTATGACTTCTTTTGTACTTGGGGCCGGGGCGCGATGACCCTAAATATTAATTTTATCTTACATATATACAAAGCATCCGCTCATCTAATACATATATATATTCTGTCCTTTATATAGATGTATATCTGTAATAACTCCCTTTATCAGCTCAAAAAGAAGAAGGTTCTTTTGTTAGACAGGTGGGTTATGTCCTCGACTCATTAATGCTAATCAAAAGTCTCCATTCATGTGTACTCTGACCTCCAACCACTCTGCAACAGACAAAATTTTCATTTTTTCTGCATCTCCCATATTTATTATAAAAATCGAAGAAATCAGGGATGATAATAATAAAATAATAAATAATTGGCAGAGAAATAATATAGGTGATCAATGTACTAGTTATTCAAAAAAAATTATAAAATTTTTGAAGGAATTAGTTTTAATTGCACTTTCTGTTTTAAAAGAAAAATCACTGAATTAAAATTTACAAAAGTAGATTTTTAATTAAAAAACGTTTATTGTTTGAGCCGCTAGTGTGAGAACGAATTTCAGAGGCGCCGGGTGTATCGACTATTTTGAATAATTTTGATGAAAGATTAGAAAATTGACTCACCATAGCGTTCGTCGTGGCTGCTAATTGAAGACCCTGAAGACTCGTCATGTGATGAGAATGAGAATGGGAATGCGAGTGTGGATGAATTGAAGGTGGCGCCGGCGGTGCAAATCCTTGATGAAGACCTCCAGGAACTCCGACTCCCGGGTGGTACATGTAATGCTGCATCGCAGGATGCATTGGATGATGGTGTTGCGAGGAACCTAAAATTAGAAAAATCATATTTTTACTTTAATTTGCATTGAAGCAACTACTTTCCACCAAATGATATGATCCCAGTGGGAAATTACCATCGGCACAAGCTTGGTCCAAGCTTGGCTAATATTAGCCCGACATTAGCCCAAGCTTGGGTCAAACTTAAGTATTGGCAAATTTTCCACTGGGATAATGCGGTATTCTTATTATAGTTTAAAATTTAACAAACCATTTTATACACAGAAAAAGTGTGGAGTTACATATACCACAGAAATAGTAATGTATAGGACAGCTATAAATGAGATTTCGTTAAGAACCTCAGTAAACTTTTAGAGCTTTTTCTTCTTTGTGATGGGGATGTGAAAACATAGCCAATACTGTAGTTCCATCTACCAGTAAAGCGGCTAAGTTTATCGCGAGTGTAGGAGCATGCGCGACAGATTTTTTTACTCTCTTATTGTGGTAAATGCAACACCAGCATTTCTTTCCATGTGCCGGGCTTTAACTGGAATTATGCCATTAACATAAACATGTTGGTAAAGAAAAATATTTGAGTTTAACGCAAATATTAATTGGATTAAATTAAATTAATTGTATTTAAATTTTTTGAAAGCTTACCCATTGGAGAGCCAAATCCAGAATGGAATGGCTTATTATCGAGATCAAGATGTCCACTAGCTTTGATCATGTCTCCCATGACTCCACCCAATCCCAAACACCCTCCAGCCTTCTTCTTTTTGCTTTTCGAAGACAACTTCCGATTTCTGGTTTGGATTCCCTCCTTCTTCATTGTCAACGGCCGATTAACCTGTAACAATAAGTAACAATTTCTAAAATTACCAAAACTGCTTTTAATTTTTAGTAACCTAATAGTATATTCTAATATTAATTATCATCAAACTGATTTTGAACATAAGACGAATGACATCTGATTAGAATGCTAGCAAAATTAGTATCAATTAATAAAATTTAAAAAGCTAGACAAGGGTAGAAGTTCGTTTGTCTTTCTATAGTATAAGTTCGGACGCTTGCCACCAGGGACAGTTCTTTATTAATCTCGGCAAGGCTGGGCGACAACGGCTCAAAAATTGCCGTTTATTGCTTGGTAATTCTACCAAAAAATATTACAAGCCAATTACTAGTGAGCATTGATTTTTGACACGGCACTACACAATAACGCTACCAACCAACCAATCTGACACTCTCCTATATCACAGTTGATTTTTACCTCCCATTCTGTTCAATCCAATCAAACCAATCTTTCTGTGTTCATATTTAATTAGTCAATTATCTCTGGTCAAAATTCTAGCTTATTAAAATTCCCAGATCTTTTCCTTTTTGATTTCGGGTTGTTGACAAGGTTCGAGAATCATTCCCTTTTCGTTTGTGCCTGCCCGCAGTGTCGTTAATGCTATCGGAGACAAAAACTTGAAAGATCGTGAGCAAAAAGACGTCTTAGTTTTATAAATACGCACGCGAGACAGCAGGCAGGAACTTATCGGTCGGATCATCTGGTTCTGGTGGTTAAGGGTTAACGTCCCGTCGCATTCTTGAAAATCAACCCGAGAGCTGTGGCAATTAAGACGATCTGACGATCGCTCGCGCCAACTTTGAATTTCGAAAGCGGCCGCCTTCATCTACAACTTTCGGTGAGAAATTCAAATTCTTATTCATTAACCCACCCCCATATATCATCCTTGCTTCGTCTTTTAGATTCCTTACTTCATTATCAATTATTTCCTATGGCAAGTCTCTTCAACCTAATGCCATTTCTTCAGAATGGTTTCCAACGCATTTAACGTCAAGCATTTTAATCAACAAACACATTCTAAAATGTTTAAATTTGAAGAAAAAATAATGTTTCTAAATAAAATGGATTGCAAAAAAACGTGGAGAATGGGAAAATGAGGCAGGGAGGATCTCGGGCACCCTAAGATCCGGGGGAATGGGAACCTGGAGAAAAATCAGCCAAGGACAAGTGGTGCAGGAATTATTGCTGGAACAATGCGCTGACGCAACTCCGTGTAACTTGCTGAGCAATAACGCCAAAGACGTTACTTACTCGGATGGTAGACACGGTGCAACTCGTGTCGAGGGAGCGTATATAGCATATATGCATTCGCGGTCGTCCATAAATCGTTCGCATAATCGATGGCACGTTGTTTCACTCTCAGTTGAGAGAAACTTGCCTCGTGGAATTCTAACTCCTATTCCTAGTGATTGTTTTCTTCAGCACACGCTCATAGCGGTGATTAACATTTTTAATTGGGACGCGCAATCCACTTTTTAATCAGGGTCAATGGTACTACAAACGGAACGCAGTACAAATCAACTCTGTTCACAATAGAAAAGATCTCCAATTCGCTATCTCTCCATCAAGAAACAATCAGACACAATAGAATTGAAAATAGTATTGTACTCTCCAATTTATCAATTTGTAGATGAAATTCTTATTCTCTTCGTTTATAAATTAATCCTTTGTAAATTTTCTTGGATTACAAATTAATTGTATTTAAATCCTCTCATTGATTAAACATTAATTTTTCTCTGTGAAATTTATTATACAGAAAATGTTAAAATACTGTTCCCGAAGCAGTGTTCAAATAGTTCTTCAAAGTGGTTAGTAAATAATAGAAGGTAGTGAATACGAGTCGTGGCTATTCATCCTATTCCCGAGATTACTATATGTTTCTCTAGTTCATTAACGCGCAAGAGAACAGGACGCTAATTGCAATCGTTTCAGCACGTTTCAGCAAAACGGATAAGAGCGTCGACTCGTGCGAGTGTGTATAACCAGACAACGCAATTAAGAAATCCCTCAGATTCTCGGTAGTCTGTGCACTTTGCGGTTGCGAGCGCGCAATTATAATTAACGAATCGACAGCCCTCGCTCAATTCGAGAGCTGCATCATACTCAAGACATCATGCAAGCTATAATATTCCACACATCGTAGTCTTCAAATTCTTCATGCAAATCTCAGCAATAATGATTCCAACATCCTCGCTCTATACATGAAAAATTCATTTCCCTTTTCCACGATTTCACTTTTAATTATTCCCTTCTTTTTCTTCTGTTTATTTTATATTTTAACTATCTGGCGCTCATAATTATAATTGTATTGAAACATAAGTAGAAACTATAATTAGAGTACAAGGGGAATTAGAATTCAAAGAAAATTGGAAGTCCTATTGTGTGCGGATGCTTATAATTTAGTCTACATTTTTGTGTAAATAAGCGAATTTGCACTGGATGAGAAAAACAGCATCGTTTCTGTCAAATTCTATTTGCATGCGCAGTAAATATTTTATACGAGCAGCAGTCAATCTTACATATGCGCAGAAGTCGTTCATTTAACTTTGCCATGCGCAGTAGCCTTCCGAGTAACTCTAACATGCGCAGTGGTCTTCCGAGTAACTCTAACATGCGCACTGGTCTTCTGAGTAACTCTAACATGCGCAGTAGTAAACAATACAACGTAGGCATGGACATACTCATGTTAAATTCAATGTCAATGAATCCTGACAACAATTAGATGATAATTAAGTCTAACCCACGAATGTCTGAATAACCCACGAACCAAATTTCAATTTTAAAAATTTTGCTTCTGATCACCTAATTAAAAATAAAAAAAGAGAATGTGGGGAAGTTGAGTTGCATATGTAGCGTTTGTCGTTTATTAGTCCTTTGTTTGTTGAAGTCTGTTGAAGTAGGCTGGGACTTAACGCAGAGAAACAAGTGAGAAGGAGAGTTTTTGACATACGAATGAGTGAATGCCTTGTACAATACTTAAGTACGAAATAAGTAGGTATGCAAGTATTGTGTAGCGAACGGGGAGTTGGCAAGACTTTGTAGTCGCCGCGACGTGACGCAACTGCCAACTCGCGAGAAAAGGTTCCCGGTATTATGAGGAGGAGTCTTCTTATCCTTTCCTCTTACTCCTCTTCCGCATATTTTTTTCCTTTTCGTCCTTATCGTACGTTAATATTTGTATCACCCTGATTTCCAAGTGCTACCTTTAATCTAAAATATTGAAAAATCAATAACCAAAATTGTAGAGTAAAAAAAAAAGAGTAAAGTAAAGACTTGAACAAAAATTAATTTAATAAGTAAAACTTGTTTTTAGAATGGTACGTAATTTTACAGCTTTGAACGATTATAGAAACAGTTTTAATACTAAAACAGAATGTCACTATTTCATTCATTATTGAATCCACTATTGCACTATTATCCATTATTGCAATATTTTATTTATGATTATATGGAAAGTCTCAATACTACAAACTTTAGAGATGATTTTTCATTTCCTGACTGAATTCATTCGCCTAAACGCCTCGTTTAATTCGTTCTTCAATCTCCATTCGTGTCTAGACGGTCAACGACTCTTTTCGGAATTATGCAATTGGCCAAATTTTGTTAAATTAGTGGCGGCCTCGTCAAACAAAGGGTTTGAAAAGGGTCTGCGTTTCAGGAAAGGTTAATAAAAAATTACTTGACAAGTACAATTTCTCGTTTCAAACATTTTTGTCATCAAGGGTAAAAATTATCATATCATAATAAGAAAAACAGATGTCAAAGTTATTTTTTCAGCTGCTGAGTTAGTAATTCAAAATAATTCATAAAAATATTTAGAAGAAACATCAGAGTTTTGTAAGATTTTAAATATAAAGTGTTTTATGATTAGAATGAAAAAATATGAGAAATAAAACTTTGCGAAATTAGTAAGTTTGGAAGGATGCAGAAGTATAAATTTGAATTCGAGAAGAATAGTTGGGACAATGGGAGCAATAATAAGCGAGACTCTAATGAGGGAAGCTTTGGTTTCCGCGAGATGGACGCTGCTGCTCGGACCGATTTGAATACAATAAGGCGGCTTTAATAGGAACCATCGCTTAAGTCTGCGGGTGTCCGAAAGTGCGAGGTGCAAACAAAAGAGATGAGAGAGTGCGAGAGTCCTCTGGACGCGATAGCAAAAGAGATGGAAGAGGAGCGACGAAGACAGGAGGAGTTTCGAATGCGGATTGATGTGGTCACACACGATGCAACTGTACGTCTCTTGCATACGAGATGCGTTTACGTGGTTTGCAGGGGTCAATGAATGAAAGATCGAATCGAAGAAATGGCGTTTTACATGGCCACGTCCGCTCGATTTTTTCAGTCCTTTTCCCAATTTTCGCCAACTTTCAATCAGATAAAAAAGTTCTTCTTTTGTCCATCAGAAGCACATTTTTTATGTAAAGGCGGACTTTCTTTTACCCGATAGTTTCGACATTCAAATTTAATTGACTGTTGCACGTGATTAGTGCCCGTGGTGTGAGAGGTCACTTCAGAAAGTTTTCTACTAAGTCACGTGACGAAAAACATGGCCGCCACATCTAACAACAGCTGATTACTATTCACTATCATTTGCACTTTTTAAAATCAATTTCTGATTACATTTAGCAACTTTTTTGGAAGAATTAATTATAAATTGTGGATTTATTACTGTCTAGATCTGAGAAATCGAACACTAGTGAGTCTGAGAATTCGATGACGTACAATAAGCGCGAGTTGAATACCTTCGCGACAAGAATACTAAATCGAAGGGCGCCTTTAATGTCTCTTCTACGTAGCGCGATTTTACAACTTCCTCTGAGGATTAAAAGCTTCCATTTCCATCATTTTACCTTTGACTCTTGAGGAAATCTGTTTTTGAATGACTCATGAAATCTTTTTTAATGATTCATGAATCTGGTAGTCGGTAATTCGATCTGATGGTAAATTTGTCTGATTATTTACGTATGTAAGAGAGGCTCACGAGATTTCGCAGGGAGATCAGTGAAGTGAAGAAAGTCCTAAAATTATTCGGCTTATCGGACAATCAGAGCATGAATATATACGGTTCCCAGTAGCGCTATATTTACCGGTTGCCCCGGCCCACGATTGAGATCATATCGGCGTGGACAGGGCGCCTCTGTTCCCTCAAGATATCACAGAAAATCATCCTCTGGATGTGCTTCGTCTTCGTCTTCCCAAAAACGGCTCCAAACAGTCTAAAAGGCTTCGACCCCAACCCCCAGAGGTTAGGATTACCCAGCAGATAACAATCGAAGATTGTTAGCCAAGTACTTTCTGTCTTGATTCTCTTGTTTTAAAAAATAAAACAGATTCTCAAAACTATTCTGCGAAACCAGGAATTTTTGTAATTCAATTAAAAAAGTAATATAAAAAAGAATAAAAAATAACACGCATAAACAAAATTGCAAAAAATGGTACCGGAACGAGATTAAAACACGGATCCATCAAGCAGCTGCAAAATGATCTCGAGTAAGACTAGAAGGTCTTAACTTTGATGCGTGAAGATTAATTTTATGTGATATCCAAACAAGAATTTTATCGGTCCAAGAAAATATAAATTACAGAACATGAAGAATAAAACTTAAAATAAATAGAATGTAAGTGAAACGTAAAGGAGTAAAGTAAACAGCATAAATAAACAGCATAAATAAATAAAATAAATTTCATAAAGGAATGAAATAAATTTTATAAAGAAATAAAATAAATTTGACAAAGAAATAAAATAAATCTTGTAAATAAGTAAAATAAACAAACAAGATGAAAATGAAGAGCAGGTAGATAGAAGTTCCTAAATGGATAATTTTTCACATTAGAGATGGATCCTGGTCTTTTTGCTGTGACTGGAGAGTGACCGTGACTAATAATTCCGTTCAAATGTGCAGCATACGAGAGAATTACTCGGAGAAGCAGTTCAGACAAACGTCCAGCTCAAAGTGTAATGTGTCGGCTTAATGCCAACGAGACGAGTCGTCTATTCGAGATTCTCTCATTGGTACAACTTGTATCCAGAGATATGTGTATATGGTCAGCAACAATGTGTTTACTCGATACCATTACACACGAAGAGAAACATACGCACGTGAATTCAACTCTTGCGCGACTACACAGGTCGATCCGTAAATCATCGACCTTCCTTCTATCGCTTTTGACTAACAATCAAACAAGACATGAAACGACGACAATGGAATTCTTATGTGAAGGTAATGTACCGCCCGCGTCAAGTTACTCCTTGATTGACAACGTTGTTATTTGGCAAAGAGGACCCGCAACATTTCCATTACGTAATTAAATCACCTAACCCAACTTAACCCCACTGAATTCATCCTAATACAGCTAATAATTTTGCACCGTTACCTTTAATTATCCTGTCAAACTTAAAAGCCTCTCTACATTCTTCACTTTTTTATACAGACACTTTTCGTTCATTCATTTACCCTTGCAATATGTCAACAAAATTAAATATTAAAAATCACGATACTTTGTTCTTACCCACATTTATAAAAGTTCCAAAAAAACTGTCTTCAACGGTTTAGTTTTTGCGACATTTTTTTAGCGACGTTTTATTACTGTCACCTACGAAAAATAAGGAGTCTCTGGTGATATATCGACTGGACGGTTCCTACTACAGTTTAGAATGTATATACACGCGGTGTTCCAAATATTTTTATTTCCATCAAGGATTTTACTGCAGACGGTAAAACAGTCCAAGACATTATTCTTTGGCTTTACGACCCAAGCTGGGCCTTTCAGGAAGACGTCTGCATTTTTGTAAATTAAAGAATTCAAACTGTCGCAGGATATACTTGCCGAGCGTGATTTATACCTTGACGTCATTTTCGGAAAAAGATCAAGGTAAGTTGGAGAAAGAATAATCTCTCTGATGACAAAACAGACTTTTGGAATTACTCAATTCATAAAACAAATCTTGCATCAATTTATAAGTTTATGACAAAAATCCCAATGGAGGTAATTTACATTTTAATCAGCAATTTTAACGATTAAAATTGTTCCTGGGAATTACATTGAAACATTATGCTTGCTGACTGGAAAGGATAATGGAAACCAATCGAAAGCATGGCGCCATTTTTGCGTCAAAATTGATGTTCTTATTAAATAGATTTTAGAAATAGTTGAAAATGAAGTGCGTTTTGATGGGAGTGGTTGAAGAAACATGGACAATTTATTCGTCCTTATGGCGCGCGGCGCGTCTCGTGTCGCGAGTATTTAGCGACGGAACCCCTTGCTTAATTAATGATTACCAGGAAACGTGTCTGGCATGGTCTTTATGCTCACCGTACAGCTACCATGGGAGACTACTGTGTACGATCTTGTCCACTGGCCAAGCTGCACCCTTTATACCTTCTGCCTCAGATCGAACCCGATAAACTCTACGTAACGACACGTATAGGGATCGACGTAACGTTTCTTCGTCCCAGAGACTTTCGAGAAGGAAAAAAGCAACCAACAAAAAACCGATCCTGAAGAAGAAGAGAAAACGAGAAGAGCCATAGCACTTACGCTTCGACGAGTCCCAGTCAATTAATATAGCCAACTACAACTGAAAAAATAAAACCTAAAAACAAGACAGAAATTCATCCACGGAATAAATTATATACAAAACATTTAATCTATTTAAACTGCTTTCGTTCAACTATACAGTTCTTTACATTTACAAGTTTTATATTATCCACAAGACACAACATATATTATTTCCAAGATCCATAAACGAAACAAAAACATAATTATATTATCAAGAAGGCACTTTTTGTGGATGATACCTCTTAAGGTTTTTGCTAATGGATAAAGAAAGTACAGAAATGATGAATATTGCGTTTTTTGGCTTTAAATTGATGCTGGATCTTGATAATATGAGATGCGAGCGGACGAGATAAAATGACGGATAAGCTTACGAGGAAAAAGTAGGGTAAATTTGAACGGTCGATTTACACTGCGATTAGGCTCATTGAGCGACGCGTGCACTACGAGATGGGAACAAGAAGAAGCTTGTTTCGTGAGTTTCGCATGCAGCGAAGAAAACAGAAAGCCGCCTGTAACAAGACCAGGGGGTCCAAAGTGACGAATATCCGCACACTGCAGAAAATGCTTCCTAATTAGTGCCAAGAAAAAGAATCTCGAAAGTGCACAAGATTGAACAAAGCTTCTAATCTACTCTACTAAAAAGTCATTCTTTTAATGCAGATTTTACTTGAAGATCTTCACTTCAACTTTACATTCTTATATAATACAATTACAAACTGTATTTTATGAACATTAATTAACAAACGATAACACTAGCAATGAATAGAAAAGATACAAAAAATTAAATTACGATAATACCAACAACGAATTGACATTAATTACAAAGTGTATAAATAAAATTAATAAATACATTTTTTACAATTCCAGAAAAATTATTGCAGTATAAGAATTTTATTAATATTATTGCATTACACCGTACGATTCTTATTTACTTTGACAGTATTAAATCCACTCTAGCCAATATAAGCTTCCGGTTTTATTCTGTGGATGAAAGAAGTCTTGGTGAAATTGTGGAGCATAAGATGCTTATAGAGAAAATCGTGCCGGTAATGGATACGCTTTTGGTTCGAGTTGCCGACGTTAGGTTGAGAAACGACAGGCGACAATAGCCCTGTCATTGCCCGAAAGCAACAGTCTATAACCCCACCTCTGGGGTTTTGAGTTGTATGATGAAAATACTCCTGTAGAATAGTATAATATACTCCAAAGCAAAAGGTCGAAGGTGGATACATTTCTAAGGTAGTTCAGTCGGCAACGAAATATCGTATTGCCATTGTCGTCAATCCCCAAAATCTTTTGTGTTCTGGTCTTTAAAAGCCTAATTCGTATGTCTTTTCTTTACCGATAGAAACGAAATTGTTCCAAGTCATGCCCCAAAACTTCCGTAAATAGCGCAAATTGACGTGGGCAACAAAACTCTTGCATAAAAATAGGGAATAAAAAATAAGTTACATATGTAAAGAGTTCGCGGGTTTTATTAGTGTTATGTTCAAGAAATCGGATGATAATTTAGGAATCTACCTTCATTTCTTTCCGTTTCTTTTTAAAAATAGTAAGTTAGACATTCATGACACATTCAAAGGTTCCCTAAAATGATTCCCAAAGTTTCAAAGCAATATCTTTTCTAGTTTAACTGTAAGTAGTGAGAAACTAATGAGCCGATAAACTAACTTACCGACATTTTACGGTGCAGTGAGAAACTAACAAGTTTCTTTATCGACTTATTAGTTTTCCACTACTTACAGTTAAACTAGAAAAGGTATTGCTTTGAAACTTTGGAAATCACCTTAGGAAACCTTTCAATGTGTCATGAATGTCTGACTTATTATTTTTAAAAAGAAACCGAAGAAAATGAAGGTAGTTTCCTAAATTATCATCCGAGTTCTTGGACATGACATTAAACACATCTTATCTTAATTTTGTATAAATTGGTGTAACACCTGCCTACCAAGTTTCATATTTTAAAAAGTTCGTTGAGACAAAAGTACGTGAAGCGTTTCCGAAGAGGATGTGTCGGAAGTTGTAAGAGTTGATCAAACTATGTCTTTGAGAATTTTCCCCTCGCAACGATATCCGTCTTCCTGGCTGGTCCCGCGGAAGATCCCGAGGGAAAATAATGGGAGCAAAAACCTTTGGTGGAGAGCCTCTCCGTGCCGGCAGAGCTCACTTCCGGCGCTTCCTGTGTCACACGCAGTTGAGCACGCTCCACCCTTGAGTGGTTGTCTCACACGTAAATGCCCAAATACAGCACAACAGAGAACTGTGTTCCGGCAAACACGCCTGCCCTAATTGTCGATACAACAGACTCTCAAGTATCCCGTCTTATTGTCGCAAAATACATGCCGTAAATTATCATCCCCTCGATTATTTTTTCATTCGCAAGCTAAATTTCTGCTGACAACGGTATTTTATCTATTTCGCAAGCGATTCTCGAGTTGTCCATAAAAGAACAGTTGGCCTTTTGGTATATCGTTAAATAATATTGTAATTCTAAAAATAAAATAAATATTAAAATAAAATAAATATTAATTCTAAAAATATTGTAATTAGTTGTAAAAATATTGTAATTAATTGTGAAATATTGTAACTAAATCCTAATTACATAAAGAATTTTGACTACTTACATTATGAAGTTTGTAATAAAGACCACAAGCGTTACAAACAGGCTCGCCAGCTTGATTTCTTCGCCAAAGTGTCGTTGTTGCTGTTTTGCAATTTGCACAACTCGTACCCGCTCTTCTGGCAGCACTTTGTAAAGACTGTTTTTTGAAAAAGAGAAAAAATTTAGTATTAGCACAGAAAATAGCTGTGGTTTAAACATTTACACCATCAAATGCATTCTTTTTAAAGAAGGACTTTTGTTCATCCTTAAAGCTCATAAATGATTCAATCGGCTTTTTCAAAGAATGCATTAATGGCTTTTGAAAAGAAGCACTGCCTTTCGATCGATCGGAGATTTTAGGGATTAAAAAAAAGGCCTGATGCGTTTTTCTCGACTAGAACGCGCCCTTAATCCTTCCACTAAAAGTCTAGGACCTTTTAGTGTACACTGTACCGAGAATGGTCCTGACACCTGTGCCTGCGATCCCGAGTGGCAAACACTTAACTAAAAAGGCCTATTATCCCTCTTGGGATAACTGTAGCTTATTTAACATCTCTTATACCTCACTCACTGGCTGTTCAACAAAAAGAATCAGATTGATCTTTCCAATGTCTTTTAAACGTTTTCCACAACAAAAAGTTTTACATTTTTAAATCAAAATATTTTTTATAAATACGGTTGACGTATGGCATATATAAAACTACTGTATATATAAAACTATTACATCAACTACTTCATGAAACTCTTGATGAAACTCTTGATGAAACTCGTGATGAAATTCATAGGGTTTATTTCTTCAGTAATTTTATGTAGGTAATATAATTATGCTGTTTTAGGAAGTTGTAAATGTAACAGTAAGCAGTAAGTATACAGTAAACGTAAAGTTACAGTAAACGTAAAGCTACAGTAAACGTAAAGCTACAGTAAACGTAAAGCTACAGTAACCAAGCAGTGAGATAAAAATTCAGTAGCAAATGAATTCAGAAAATAAACAACTTGTTGAAGAACTGATTTCGGAATTTATTAGGATCAATCACAGAAAGTTTTCAGGTGTGTGTGAATGTATACACCTTCTCGTGTGCCAGAAAACGAGCATGTATAGGTACCCTTCTCGCACGATTACCTATATAATAGGCATCCTCTACCAGCCTCTTTCTCCTCCTCCTCCTGGACCACTTAACCTCCGAGATGACACAGTACATTTGAAACGAAACCATTCCGACGCAAGACATACTATATACCTGCCATTGTCGGAACCGTCGGGACCCCGACGAACTCCCGTAGCATAATGGAGAAGTTATTGAAAATTTCTTTTGTGCTCCCTTGGGGACAAAATTACGCTTTTTGTCCTCTTGGTATGTACACAAAGCTCCGATACTCGACGAGAGAAACTTTCCTTTCGGTATGTCGATTTCTCGAGGATTTCACTATTTTGACAATCACGCCTTTTGTCCAAATCTGAATCCTATAAACGAGAATTGAATTCGAGTGGAATGCCAATGAACTCAACGTTTTTAGTTGTACTGATTTTACCTAAATGTAAGGAAACTGCTTTGAATAACTAGCTTATTATTAAACAACTTCAATTGTGAAATATAACATTTAGTTTCAGTTATCTCTGTTAAATTCCATTTTTCATCAACATATTTTTTATCAAAAAACCAAGAGTCAAACAAAATAAGAATGAATCAATAAAGGACCCGATAATTGAAATTTAATAACTGAAATTTTCCGACTTCTGCATATTTTTGGACATTAAATTTCAATTACCAATCGCTACTACATGTGGAATTGTTTCCGCGTGAATAAATTATTACCATATAATGAAATAGAAAATAAGCATACAATTTTTCTGAATTTCTGTATAAGGCAATATTACTCTAAATATAATAAAAAAGATAAAATCTTTGAATAACAGAATAAATAGAATAATCGATCAGAAAGTGAATAATGGAATAAAAAAATGTAAAGAAAATGAACTAAGAATTATGAATAGGGTGGTGATTAATTGAAGGAAAAATGATTGGTGGGAAGGTTTAGGTCTAGTTTGGTGGTGGTTATACGATTGTAAAGGTCCGGCAAGAAGTGGTGTGTAATCATGCTTTATCAGCTGGATCTTATCAACTCTTGCGCTTTGCAAAAGGGGTTTGAGAACAAGGGATGAGTAAGGTACCACGTCGACCCTTATACGGAATCAATACGCGCCACCTCATCAATACAACGCGGGAGTTGCTATATCTGCTCTAGATCTTTGACACCCTTCAAATACTCGACCTAACCTCCCACGATGTTGCCTAATGGTTATTAAATAGGGCGGACAAATATTTTTAAATAAGACTCAATATTTATTTTGTGAAAATGTACAGAATTAAAATCACTTTTAAAAACATTTTAAAATAGCTCTTCTTTCATCTGCTGGCATAACATTCAGATCTTATTCAGTATCACTTTAATGATAAATAATTTGATTATCATGCATTTTGTAAACGACTCTGGTACTCAATGCATTAATTTATCAGTTAGAAGATATGCACAAGGTAAAATTAATAGACATTATAGATGACATTCATCACATCAATTGTTTGGCTGATACAGGGTACCATCTTGATGTTACCTTCTATAAAAGGTCCACTCTTATCGTTGCTTTAATAATAATCTCTTACGCGAATAATTGCTAATACCACCTTAGCAATTATTAATAATTGTGTGATCACTAATAGCCTAGATTCAAATCGCGTTTTTTATGGCCGACTAGACTCAGTGCAGTTTCGAGGGGTGTTCGAACCGTTCAACTAAATGCTGGCACCCTTTCATAATGAAGATCAAAGACAAAAACTGTGAACTCTTTTATGAAAATTCTAATCCAGAGGGCGCTGAAAAATTATTCAAACAAGGTGACAAATACACAAGAACTACACAAGCCGCAAAAACTCCCTTTACAAAAGCAGTAGAGAATACATTAAAAACAATGCTTCCCTATGAGGAAGCAAAAATTCAAGAAATGATAACTGAGATGCAAAACCAAACAATTAGAAGCTCAATAGTCAACTGTTTTGTACAAAGATGGTGTGTCCGTATTGTCAAATGGAGTAAAGAGGAACTAGTGAAGAATAATTGGTTATATTTTAAGCATGACTCAATAAAGTTAGGCTAAAAAAAACGCATTTCTCGTGTTGGGTACGTTGGGTGAAGTCTCGTAACAATGAGTAGTAAATCTTGATACGGAGAATCGTTTCCCGGTAAATCAAGCGCAGTACTATATAAGACGGTGCGCGTCATTGATCAAGTAAAAGAAAGGCTTAAGGAAAAACATAAAGCAAGAAAAGAAGTTAAAAGAAGGAAATGAGAAGAAAAAGAAGTCAGAGTAGGAAGATTCGCCAGAGCAGTCGGCAACAATACGTTCTCAGTCGATACTCTTATGCAAACCAGTGGTCAACCAGGACATTCCGTACGCACTGTTGCTCGATTAAAGCCTTGAAATTTGTAGGCGTGCTAAGTCCTGTCTTCCCGTCTATAATCTCTAGCAAAAGAGAAACGGGATCTTAATCAATAACGTGCTAATTCAGTACCCAAGCTGATCAGGATGAGGGACCATTTATTATGCAAATTGTTACCCATTTGCGTTTGAATTGGGTGCAATTGCTTGCTGGGTAATTGTGCCTGATCTGGACAATATTTATTCAGTAAGGAACCGGTTGCTGGGACCAGACCTCCGAACGCTGACGGATATGACATTTCTCAAGTTCTTGGCGATCCCCCTCGACCCCCTTGTCTTCTAGGTCACCTTTTTTTATTTATCTTGTCGCTGTCTATCCATCCAGGCGTTTTTATTGTTACCGCTGACGCTAGTGGGACAGAGAAAGGGTGGGCAGTGTCACAGTCTCTTTTTATCCAAAGCATCTCCTTCTCATTGGTCCACCGATCCCGGATGGCTCTCGATTTCTTTTCACCTGGCAGCAAGATCCTCTAGAATCTCTCTCTCTCTTGGTCTTGAAAACTCGACTATCCACCTCCCACGATCCATGATCGAAATCTCACCCAATCGATCTTCCGATCGTGACTCCGATTGCGAGAAATTAGGTTCAGTAGATGCCTCTGAAGGCTCTTGTCTTTAGATTTTACTTTCTTTTTTACATGTTACAGTGAATTATTCTATATTGCTTTTTCTTGAATCCACAAGTGAATTCAAATTGATATAAACATCAACGCCAGACAAAAATGTTTGTTATAATTTTGTGTCAAGCGTTCGTAATAGTTTTGGTTGGAACGTATCTCAACACAAAATTTTTAAAAAATTTTTTTCATACATTTCTTTATATTAATCAAAAGGAAAGAAGCTAATTCACAGTCCTATCGTAACACTGTGAATCTAACAAGCCAATACGCTAAACGAGATGATATCACTCTGTTTGCAGTTCTAAATGATTCCGTTTGTTGAGTTTCTGTTTGCATGTAATTGAGACTGCAGAAATACTGAGAAGTAATTGTCGGTAATAAAATCTTAGCCTCGATTTTGATTGTAATAAGAAAAAGATTTTTGTTAAAAAATAAATTGATAGAGACTAATCTATGAGACTTCAAGTAAAAAGATTGATGAATGAGTTGAGAGTCCTAGCAGCAATTATAAATTAGCCTGACAGTGTGATGGATAAGTCGATCCAAGTGTCCACATATTCTGCGAAATACATGCGCTAACAACACACCTTCATATTCGTGACCACCGGCATCGCTATGGCTACCGAAGTGGAACATGTTGTGTGATATAAGAGAACCACTGTCAAGAAACAACCCCGTTATAACTCTCATATAAAATATCGTTCTGTGCAATTAGCTTCTCATTTCATTCCTATTTAATGCTCTACTCTACTTGCAAATGAACTTATAGACGGAAATTGGCCTTTTTCTCTCTCAAAAATGATATGTAAATTATCCTCCAGACAAGACAAGTTTCTCTGTGAGATTTGTAAATTAAAACATTTTCGACTCCGGATTTCAGACAAACCTTTTTAGACTTTTTTTCAAAACCTAATCAGATATAATTAGTTTAATACGAAAGTCTTTTATGGTGTTCAGGTTTCGCTATTTTTTTTTTTTTAATTAATGTATGCTAATATTAATGTTAATATTATTAATAATATTATTGCTAATATTAATGTTAATATTATTAATGTTAATATTATTAATAATATTATTACTAATATTAAAACTAATATTATTTAGAATGCATGTTTATTAAAAATTACAACTCGTGGACGAGATGAGATTGTATACTGAGAACGAGAGATCGGCACGCGGTTGCACAAGATGAAATTAACAAAAATGTTTATTATAAAAAGACATAAAGCGCTCGTGGTTCACGGATAATCGAGCTGGGCTGGTCGCGCAGCGAAAGCCTGTTCAAGTCGATCAGTTCTCGTCGATCGAATCGATTTAATGCCCTTTTATCGAAAGTCATTGCGGGTAATTAATAACCAACGGCTATATGCGCGGCTGGATCAAGCTTATATCCCTTCACCCAAATAAACCAACAACAAGCAAAGATGACGATTGGACCACTTTGTTAGTAATACCAATTCCAAGACACATTTGATAATGTTTCTAATGCTTCTAATTTTCCTTTTTAAGAACTACTAATTTTACGAATGGAATGAAATTGAGTATCAATCGGAATCATCTCTGCGACTCAATTTCAACCCAAGTTTTTCCTGCGCCAGAAAAATGAAAGCGTTCTGCACTTTGCTACAAGTTAATCATCCCGACAAGAAAAATGAACGACGTATAGAACCGGATCGCTGTTTAGCCTTGAACGATTTTTCAATGTTAATTACTGTCGTCTATCAGGAGATACGAGGAAGTGCTTATTAAAAATCCAGTTCGACATTTCCTATTCAACTGAACTAGTGGGCGATAATTAACAGTCATCTCATACATTCTGGACATTTCCGAATAGTCGTCGACTTAAATTATCTAAGACAGCATCCACAATCATCAAAGGGCTTCTTCTTGTCACCTCTGACAGAATGAAATGTTTCGTGGAAAAGATGCAAAGTGGTCGCAAAATTTTGCAAAGAGGTTCCATGGTGTAATAGCGATACCAAGTAAACGAGCGTTTACGAGCGAGGCCGAGATACGTATCTCTATATCCTTGACTAAATCGTGACTAGAAGCCCTCGGTCGACGATCAAGAAGAGGGAGTGCATTACAACGATATACAGTGGGCAACATTGTTCGTATCGGGATACAAATTGCTCGGAGCGAACCAGCGGGAATAAGAAGACTAGAGGGGAAGGAGAAAACGAGGAAGGAGATAGAAGAGAGAAAAAGGGCCTGGGGGCGGGGTGGGGGCACTGCCCCATCTGAAGTTGCTTCACAACGAATACGAGAAAAGGAAGAAAGAAGGGACAGAGGCGAAGGGCCTCGATTGCTTTTTGCGATTCGAAAGCTGCCTTCGGACGCTTCTGCTCAAGATTTACATCGATGATGCGTTCTGGTCGATACATAAATAAATACATACTTAGTTTACATGTACACATGTCCAGGGCCGTATCTTCCCTATAATAATATCTATCATTTTTCTATGCATCGATTACTTTCCATTACAAATCTTCTAACTTGACTATTATCCTTTGCAGATTATTCGATTGAATAACATTCAGATTTAAATAAGACACAGATTGTGTATAGTCTAAAAATGTCTTTTATCGCCAAAAGCATCTAATAAAGCATCTAAAAGGCATGTGAAAGAAAACGTTATGAAAAATATAAACTACAATAGCATTACAGAGAATATAAAATATATAAAAGAGAATATATAAAAAAACATTATGTCAAATAAAAAAACAAAAAATTACAGAAAAAGATTAGCATATCATTGTATAAAAACCAAACGTAAGCATTGAAAATGTATATAAATGTAGAAATAAAAATTACTGAATGCATTTTGTACTGCCAATTCTATAGTAAAACAGAAGTAACAAATTAGCGAAAAATGCATCCGTATTTGCAAATGCAGGAGAGTGGAATGAATGTGCAATTCAGAGTTTTTGCTAGAAGGTTGAATTGGAAGAGTAGTGAGACTAATTATCTTGAATGTGGACCACATGATGTACGGCCCTGTTAAGTTGTGCACAATTATACGAAGACTTTACTCGTGGGATCTGTTAATGTAAATAAACGAATGCACCACGTACCCCTGCGCATGCGTAAATGTATGTGGAAGAGCATATAATATAAGGTTCGACTAATGCGTGTGTGTAAGTGTGTGACTGTGACAAGCAGTGGTACCACATTCCTAACACTAGCTCGCTCGTTGCACGGCAGCATAGTCCCTCTCCACAGGGAGATTCGTTTCTACGGAAGGATACGAACCCCTGACGAGTGCAAGCAAAAAAAGAAAGGAAAAAATCCCACAATCCCAGGCACTATGACACGTCATCCGTCAAATTCAATTTGTAGATACGTTCTTTTTCCAACCAATCAAGATCTGGAATTTGTTTTACTAAAAGAACAAATTTCTGACTTCTTTCTTCTATTTAACCAATTATAAAATTGTACTACTTTCTCGTAGAGAAAATAATGTTTTTATGCTTCTCATCAACAATTATTAGTTTATTTTTATATTATCTATTACTCTATTAACTTTTTATTCAAGTTTTATGTCGTTTGCTGCCTGGTAATCATTGCTTAGGAACGGTTGCCTAGCAACGTTTGCTAAGCGACGGTTGCCAAGCAACAGTTGTCTAGCAACCGCTACTAAGCAACAGTTGCCTCGCAGAGGTTGCTTAACGATGTGTTATGTGTATACTCAAAAGGCTACTGACATTTTTAAAATATTTCATCATTTAAACAAGCGATTGGTAGTATCCATTAAGATATAGACATTCAAAGGGTATGAAAATTCATATGAGAAGAGGAGGGATTTTGATTTGTGGGCATGAAGACAAATGAGGTCGTTTAAATCTCGCGCTAGCGTGACTGGAGTTCCGCGAAGTGCATGGGAGCTTAAAACCACCACTATCAGAATCAGGGCCACGCTCTCCACCGTAAGGTTTATACAAGAAGTCACAAGCATTGCCACCATCAGGGCTACCACAGTAGAGACTAGCCAATCTATATGATAAACAGTCTAGTTATATACTGAGTCAGTTAGCTCACCTGCATCCGTGTCACATCACCGTTAAAAACTTCCAGATCAGAAGCTGTTCTGCGGTTGCGAATTAGGACAAAAAAGAAAATTAATACCGTCTTCAATTTGTCTTTGAGTTTCCGTCATTGATCAGAAAACTCGTTTCTCTAAAATGGAAAAAAATAAAGAAAGCTGAATCTCTGGGAATGCGGAAAAAATCGAAATGAATTCCAGACTTGACTGAAATCTTAAGTAAATTTTGAGTTATGGAATAGCGGAGATAAAAATAAATTCAAATTCACCTTGCACAATGGTGAATTTTCAATTATAGTGTGCAATAATGAAGAAGGCGCTTTAGAGTACAGGTTAATTTAGAGAATACGCGAAGGATTAATTTTCGGAAAGTAATTACACGATAGAGGGTAGGGAAAAAGCGTGCGAACTTAGGGCATGTCGTGAATGTGGTACAAGCGCAGTGAATTTATTTAAATTGCTAGCAATGTTCCCTCTTGTTCAGCAGCTTCTTCTGCAGTGAAAATCGAGCAAAGTGAACTCTGCTTCGCCGAAGATGCTCGGGAAAAGAAGCAGAATAAGAGAGTATAAAGACAAAAGGAGAAAAAACAAAGACTCTTTATAGGTAGGACCAAAACCTCGTGTGAGACTCCACCGTGCCCAATTTTTTGGTTCTCCATTTCACAAAAAAAAAAAAAAAAAAAAAAAAAAAAAAAAAAAGTCACGAGTTTCGGCCTTGAGAAACTTTTCCATTTTTTACTTTCGCTAAAAACGATCAGCGTGGAAAGAAGAAAAACTTTTAGAAATAAAATAACCATAGAAAGGGAATAACAGAAAAGGAATAAAAGTGTATAAATGGAAACAAGAACATAAATTAAAAGTGGGAATAATGATTAATAGATTCCGTTGAATTATAGAGACGGTGATTAAAAAATATTGGATAAATCAATGGGCCAGCATTGCTAAGAGCTAAATCGAGCAGTTATTTAAATGCCATTTAAAGTATGTCTCTATAAGCAGTGGCTATAATATCAAGAGTCATAGTTGATCAGCGAAGCATGGAATCTGTCAATGGTCTCGAAGACATATTTCTGCACGCTTATGTGTGACTGGGACACGTCGCTATTTGAAAATAATGTAATGATTGACATTACACGTGGCAGTGATTTATTAAACTGTTGTAGCATCGAGGTAAACTCAATTATTATTTTCACCGCGATTACCACTCAGAGCGAGAGAGAAAGTGCAATTTCACTGACATACACTGAATATACAAACAGTTGTTAATCATCTTTTACGGAAAAACACTTTGTCCACAATTTTCGACTCTTTCACTCAACATCTTATTTTAATTAATTACTATTTAATTACCATTTTTTGCATTTGTTTGTAATAAAACTTATTATTTTATGGTTTACTAATTTAAAAAAAACTCCACTTGCTTTTTTTAGAAAGAAAACAAATTATCTATAAGATAAGAAATAAAAAGAAACAGAAGTCGTTTACACTGTTCCGTGAGGATCAAATTGATCCAGAAAAGCGAATCAAAACGTTGCAAATCAACATTTTGATTAGCTCTTCTGGATCAATTTGATCTTCACGGAACTATAAAAGAAACGATGATGATTGAAAAGAGAGAATAAAGTGGACCTTGGATAATTTCCGAACTTTGCAGATGAGCTATGAAGAAACATCGTAACAGGCGCCGCAAAAAAAGTAGCGCTTTCTGTTTACTATGCTTCAGTTTGTAAAATTTACTATGTCTTTCTGCGCAGACGCGGACACAAGTAGCATATTTTTATTACCCTATACAAAATTTGATTATTTGATTTCCTAATTTTGCGCACAAATTACGTATTTCACGGCAGATACAATAAAAATTATAAAAGCTATTTTCTTTGTCTACTATTTTCAATTACGCTTCACCATCTTTAAGAAAAATAAAATTATCCTCACAGGAAAATATATACCTTTAATTTTAAAGAACGGAAAAGAGCACAAAAGAAACATATCGATTTTAAAATAAACCGGGGAAAGATATAGCTTGAGAATAATTCGAAGCGAAAATTTCCTGGGGAGAGTATAATTTGCGAGTGGCTGATTGGCCGTGGAATAGAAGGACTATATTCCTTTTCCACGATCGACCATGTAATTCATCCAGCGTTCCATAAAGGCCAACTGGCGCATCCTCGACGTGCGCCAAATAACAGACTTGCAGGATTTATACACACACGTATAATTTACAAGTTTCCTTGCACTCTACATATATGTGCAAAATATACAATATGCACGGGACGATTTTCATGTGCGAACGAAACTTTGCGTACATATATATATAGACTAGTCTCGCACACGTGCCTACACGGACCTGCATAAAATTCTTCTCAAGATCAAAAATTCCCCACGCGATACGCATGCCTGCACTCACTAAATACATCCTCATAGACTTTGTCGTAGGAAAATTTTATATTTTCAGTTAATAATTCCACCCATTATTAATATTCATGATTTCTACTTTTTCATCGACTTTTTCTCCCGAGACTTATCATTTATACAGTTCAAATTAAAATTCATCTCCACTATTTTTTTTATCAACTGATTGGCATTCACTTTAAAAATATATATCTTTTTCTTTAATATACCTTTTCTATGTGCAATTTTAATTTTTAACATTTTGTTAGCAATTTCTTTTATTAAAAAAAACTTTCTTTTCTTTTTTTGTTGGTCTTTTTGTTGGTGATTACTTTTTATTGCTAATTAATTTGAATTGGTATTTAATGGACAACTTTTATCAGGGCAAATTTCAGGAACCGAAATTGAGAGGTCTAATGGTACCCGAGTGAGCCACAAATCATCTCGATTATCCGGAAGATTATTAAGGTGCCATTAGGAGGTTATAAAGGGCGAGAAGAGTCGTCTTATGACGTGTCTCTTCACGAAACTCTGGGGTGGGGAGGAGCAGTAATAAAGAGAAACGGGGCCTCGTTTGGGCCCGTTTCGGTAGCCAAGTAAATAAATTTTATTTATATTCTATTGAAACGAGGAGCGAAGGAGATTTCTTTTTTCTGAAGCGCTCGCCAGCGGGGTACAAGTCGTAATTCACTACCCACGCGCACACTTTCGTTCACGTATGTACCTGTCTGCTCGTATGAGTCTCAGCTTAGTTGCAAACACTATATTATTATTCGCTAACTTTTCCAATTTAACAAAGAAGCAATTATATTCACGTTTAGAACACATTCTGTGCTTGATTTATTTACAGCACATTTTATTTATAATTCATTATAAATGTATATATATAAAATAAATTATAAATACCATACATGTTTGTATTGTGACTCTTCAATGAAAAAAATCAAAACAAAAGTTGATTTTCATTTAAGCAACAACTGCTTTGTTTTCATCGGAAACATAATTCCACTTTAATATTCAATTTAAGACAATAATTTAGCAATAATTTCGTGTGCTTTATATTGGTATACAGTCACAGCGTAAAACAAATTGGCTTTAAATCCAGGATCAGCTTATTAATTATGCAGAGAGGTGTTAGAGCTTTCGTGGGATTTGGATCACGAAGCATCCTCTATTTAGTTGCAAATTTCGATTTCGAATATTCTGAAATTAGGTATTTTTATGCCCCAAGCTGTGGGTGTAAAATGTGTGTAATAAACACATATGTAAGTCAACTGTCGAGTCGCAATTGTACCTTCCGCTTCCTGTAGAATAATTGCAACGGACTAACGACACCTTTGTGCTTGTTTAGGGATCCTGAACGTACCTCTTCACACCACTGTCAATTGCACGTGTATATTGTACTTATTGTCTGAAGTCACACTTTTTCACCTCGAGAATAGCAAATATGCTTCTAATTTTTAAAACTAACAGTTTATTTTTCTTTTCATCCATTATATTATTATTTCATTATATTATTACATTTCAAAAAAAAACTAATAATAAAAAATACTAATAACTATAATAATAAAATTTTAAAACCAAAAAATTGTATTATATGCCCAAATGTTTTTAATTCATCACCTATGGCATCTTTTTTACGCCCTAGACCTTAAACAACCAATATGTCTGCTTCTGTAAACACTACTCGAAAAACTGCAAATTAAGATTCGAATTGTACATTAAAAATTTATTTTCTAGCTATAATTGTGAGACTTATCAAGATAACTTAGATGAAATGGATTAGATTGCAAATTTTTATTAATCTCCTATGACGACTGAAGTAAAGAATGCTTTGAAAGAGTTTTCAGTTGAAAAAAAAACGATTTATACATATAAGTACATGGCAACTTCATTTTCCTAGAGCATTGTTGTTTATGCGCCGCGACTGAGACTCGCTTTCCGCAAGGATAGCCATCTATAATTCAAGGCGTTACAAGTTAAACGGGTGCTGGAGAGCATAAATCTCGTGGGATCTTTCAATAGCGCGTACTCCTGCAGCCAACGGTTATTTAGTTTCCGTATTTTCAGTCCAAGCACCAAAGTCTGCACTCCTAGTGACGAAAACCCTGAGACTAAAACCGTTATAAAGAGGCAAGCTCCCGGATAATATTTCCACTGCATTATCATTTTCTCAAAAAATGTATGCTTCCTTTGTTAGTATATGAGAAATATTTTGACGAAAACCAAATTATTAATGTAATTATAAATAATTGTAAAATAAGCAACGTATATTTTAATTGCTCGATCCTAAACATGTTCCACAAGGATACCCTTTCTAGAAAAAATTTAAGATATTGTAAAAAAATTTAAACACTTGGCCTTTTGCAAGAATGAAACTCTGCAGAGTTACAAGAATAAGATCCATGGATCTTATTCTTGTAGAAGGCAGGGGACACCTTCAATAAAAATCGTTTCGATTTAGAATGGGATTACAATATTGAGATTGTCTGCGCTCGAGTGACTGTACACCTCTCAGGAAGATTATAAAGTGAAATGACCGCGGATCGCTGTCTTGGCTCTGGCCACTGCTTGACTTACAAAAAAAAGAAGAAAAAAACAGGAAAAACAATGTAAAAGAAACAGAACAAGGCGTCGCAAACAAGGAAATTTGAATTTAAAAATTACCCCTCAAAGTGCCATTGATCTTGATTTAGGTTACAACATTCTTTTTCGTCAAGAACGTATCCATAATTAATTTATTGCTCTGAATAACCATTGCTTCATTGTTGACATGTTTACCTCTTCAGCTCTCCTTGAAGTGGACTCATGTCACTTTTTCTTAAACCGGAAGTTCTTTTTCTTTTTTTTTTTACAGTGAGTACTATTTTTCATGCAATGGATACTATTCTCCATGCTATGATTACTACAGTGAATACTATTTAGCCAGCAATTTCTAATTATGGAATTTTATTTTCCGTAATTTCCTGTTTTCTTAAACTGTTGATAATGTTCTTCGTACAGAAAATGCAACAGAAAGCACTTTAGACTTACTAAACACTATTTTCAACAGAGAATAAACATTAGCTTCTAAACACAGTAATTAATTATGAGCGTAATGAAACCTTACGGGATAAAAATTACAGTGTAATTAAATGTATAACTTTGTAGTTTCATATTGCAAATGGGATTACGATATCGATCGCGCGATAATTGTCTCGGTTGGGTTGTGACTTCTAGGCGTCAAACGGTGGCAATTTAATTATAATAATAAGTAATTTGCCATTTGGTTGTTCAAGTGTCGAATGAGGGGAATGTTGGGTGGACCGTAAAAGCGGATGATGTTTGCTTCGAGTCTCAAACGAGCCAATAAGAAACGAACCTGTTAACCTGCATGTTAATGATCAGAAAATCGTGGCTTATTGAAAAACTTTAAATTACAGAGGAGGGTAAGCGATGCGCTCAGGCAGATAATTACAATACGTAAGCTACAATCTGCACTTAGATAATATACACTGTAAAGTAATGCTTGTCTGACAGTCACTAGTTTCATTACCATAGTTGCTTAATGCTCATATGTTCACCACACGACCCTAATAGCATCATCAGTTTATAAATCCATCTATAAAAGTTCCAGTCGTTCACAGAATTTTACCACAAGTTTTATGTGTTTTCTCTGCTATAGCAGGTACATTATTTTTATAAGCATAAAATAAGTGTGATGTGTACCATAATCGCATATCACCCGCAGTGTGTTTACATTACAAATACTATTTCTATATTAAACAGCACCAAGGAATCTGTACGTGTAACATTTCCTAGTACAAATTTGGGTACTATGTAACTTCTCCTAGAACCTGATTAAACCCTACATTGATTCCTTTAGAAACCAGTAAACCCTCTTTTCGTAGTAGAAAACTTGCACAAAGTTTTGGATTCAAAGTAGGGTCCATTTCGCCCTCTTTTGCATACTCGCTAATCCATTAGACCCTGAAGATTCAGGCTGAAAGTAGGGTTTAAATTTCGATTCGGATTGTAAGTATAATTATACCATTTACAAGGAACTCATTCAATGTTTATATTCCGTTCAGTAAACTATTCGCATATTTATAAAGTTCGAAAATAATGAAAAATGAGATCAAGTAATTAGAGTACCGATAAATATTGATGGAGTAGCAGAACATGATGGGATGAGATGCAAATACGAGAGAGCTGTTTGAGTTTAATTGAAAACATTCCCACAATATGGTAGGCGTACTTGCGCAATTTGAGTCGGAACTAAGGAAACATGGAGAATTCAGGGCAAAATGCAACATACAGGGTGATGATGTTTAATATCTACCAGTTAAAAAGAGAGAATAGGTCTACTTTGTATGTATTAAGTGTGCTCTAGTGAACTTTTAGTCACGGCCACACCCAGCCTCCGTCCGCAAGGCTGGACCTTTTACACGCACCCACATATCCCTACACTTTCGTCCAGACTTATTCCATTTAACGGGTGACCTGATAAACTCTATCAATTTTTCATCACATTTCACGCTAGACATGTAATTTACTTTACTAACCGCACCACACAATATTAAATCACTGTTTGTTGACCGTTCGCTCTACACTTTGCAATTTGCCATAATTTCTCCACGATTTTGTATTCTTAATAAACATGCAATTTGTGTCAATTTCTCCGGGATTTTATGTTCTTAATAAACTTGCAATTTATAAAATTTTGATACATTAGTTTCGTAATTATTTTGATACATTAGTTTCGTAATTTTTTTGTTACTTATGTTAACTGTTTTTACTTGTTTTTGGGATTACAAACAAAACCTAACGATATTATTCATCGGGAATTAGCAATGAGAATTTTAGCTGCAACCGGAAAGTAAAGAGAATTTTATGCAAATATTGGTGTAAAATATCTTCATAATTGTGGCATTTTTATTGGTTTTAGGATTGATTTGAATAGCGAAGCATAAATCTAACAATCAACTCGTCACTTGCTGTTTCTTTTATCCATCGATTGCGAGTTAATCGTCCAACGCTAATCGAACCAACGAATTAGCATTTTCGAGCATGTCATGCCGAGTAAACTCAATAAAGTTATGTCTACTGATTATCAACAAGTGTTGATTAAATTGTCTACGTTCTTGATTGCTTCATTTTTACATTTTCTAAAACAATAAATATTGCGTATCAATAATTGTACTATAATTTTGAAAATTGATTCATAGCAACTAAAGCAACAGATTTTAATTGTACTATAATATATAATATCAATAATATCAATAATATATAATATCTATTGTTTTATCCAATGCATAAAAAAATTATCCAAAATGTCAGCAACATGACCTGTGTCTTATGTATACAAAAGTATACATAAGAAGTCATACTGTTACAAATGTAGTTGATGAAGATGACTCAGACTTCAACAGAAAATAGGTTTCATTTGAAAATCCGCGGCTTGTCGGACAATCACAATATGATTTTTCTATTTATCTTCGGAGCGTGAGTATAGAGCACGTAGACTAAAGGCATTTGCTCGAGTGTACGTGTATGGTATTTAAATAGTTTTATGAATCCGTCTTTCTCTCTCAGTCTCTCTTTCTTCCTCTCTCAGCCCGCGGCGATATGTATAGGAGCATGTTGTGCAACTGCTTACGGCGTGTACGCACGATAGTGAGAGACAATATACCACGAGGCATACACACAGGTCGAATATCCTGTTCGGCTTATTAGGGCAAGGTGGCCAACCTTGCCACTTTGATACTAGTATCAATGATTTTACCTAGCTATTTATCCCGCTTATACCGCTTAACTCTGACTAAATCCCTATTCTCTGATGCAACTATCAACTTATCCTTTATTAGTAATAAGTCAACTAGCGTCCATCCACTATTAATAATTAGTCAACTAACGTCCATCTTGAATTAATAATTAGTCAACTAACGTCCATCTTGAATTAATATTTAGTCAACTAACGTCCATCTTAAATTAATAATTGGTCAACTAACGTCCATCTTGAATTAATAATTAGTCAACTAACGTCCATCCTCGGTTAATAAAATAAGTAAAGTCAACAAACATGTATTAATAATTTCTACTCCAAATGTTTTAATTAAATTGACATTGTAATTACAAGCAGGCAGTGTCAGTTGTAAGACTACTGAAGTTGTACGTTGTAATTATTGACATGCTAATAAGCTAATTCATTTATATAATCAAATAATTATAATGTCTCTGAAATTACAAAGGCATCATAATTATTAAAAGAAAATTTTTTCACACAGTACAATTATTAAGATAAGACTTTTTCATGTAAATTTCCATCAGATCTGTAACTTCAAAAAATGAAACGATAAAATTATTTTTTGTATTAATTTTACAAGTGTTTAAAAGTACTTTGACAGTCAGAGACAACAATATCCTTCAGGGATCCATGAATATGCTTTTAGTTGAAATATTTTAATAAGTCACGAAAAAAACAAAGAGGGTATTAAAAAAAATGCTTTAAAACTTGTCAAACAATTCTTGTCAATGTAATAATATTACAATAAAACAACAGCATAATGGCATTATAATTGTAATGCTATTGAAATTACGATGTTAGGATAATTATTACGATAGTAAAACTATCATGATAGTGTAATTATAACGACATTATCTTGATATTCTAAAAGTAATATATTTACACGTTTTTTCACACACTGTGTTATATATTTTAGTGTTGCAATTGTTAAAGGTCACACTAATTGTCTTTTCATACACAGTTAATAATTATCTCACAGTTCAGTCATTATCTTGAGTTTTAAGAATGTTGAAAAATCGACTGATATTCTGCAAAAGAATGGAAGGGTATGAGAGAACAATGGATGGAATAAATGATCAGTCTCGTTAACGACTCGAATTTTTGTGCAATTAATTGGCTCAAATTGAATATTTTTGCAGATAGTCTCTGAATTATTAATTTAGAAATCAATCTAAGCTGGTATATCGCGATGAATCATCGGCTCGTGGAATCGCTTAAGGTCGAGAGAGACAGGAGTGAGTGCCGGGGAGGCTTATGAAAAGAGAGGCAAATATTTTATAAGCGACCGTGAACGAGCACGCGGAGGTAAATAATTAGCAATAAATCTCAATGGATCGATACATGCCGAGTCTTCTGTTGTTCCGACGGTAATACAGCTATTTAGAAAGCCATTTGCAAGACATTACAATATCGGGAAGACGCCATGAGATCATTCGCGCTTGTGTTCTTTACTGGAAAAGCAAATGCGAGATTTGTTCTTTTCAGATTTTTCTCGCCGTGTCGATGAAATATATTAATCAGAGTTGTCAGATAGTCATGAACTCAACAAGCGAGAGAGTTGAACTTTATTTACGATCCACGCACATATGTTATTATAGTCATACGGACATTTATGTCAAGTACTTCTACCGCTGAAAATATTACTGGACACGATTTAGCGCTTTACTAGACAAAATTGGTGTAATACCTGCGACGCGAAACAAGTAGGTATATCTAGTTCTTGAAGGCACGCAAATACCTTGTGTGCCTTAGTGACTGCCATTATTATTTATTTATAGGGTCATTACATTGTCTCCATTGTTGTTGGAGAATACCGGCTGACCGGACCTCCTCCGGATCACCTCGCTCTCCCTTTTTCTCTAAGGTACACGCTCCCATAGTTCTCCACTTTTTCGCAGACATCACCTCCTTCCTCTCTCTTTCTCTCTCATGTAATCGTCAATAGTTAATTATTAACCGAGTCTCTTTACTTTGTTTACGATTCCTGTCTTGTCAAATTGCTGCCTCGAAAAGGTTAGAGTGCAATTACATTCAGGAGTGATTTATTCTTGTTAGGCAATTCTTTTTATTTTAAAAAATTCTTGTAAAGTAAAGATATACATAAAAGGGAGTTAATAACCAATTGAAACTATTTGACTGTATGAGTGACAAATTCCACGGTGGATTAACAGAATATGCATTTATCGATTGTATGGAAGATGTGTATAATATAATTAGCAGTTGGCATTGTCATTAAGGATGATGAATGGGAGATAAAAGATGGAGTCCACAAAGTAACTATTACTTTCAAACGCAATCATAGCCGCAAAGTGCATAATAATAAGAAGCGTGTAAGCGTGAAAAGATACGAGCATAAAATTGATAATTGCAAATCACTGTTGATAATTGGCAAGGAAAACCTGACGCTCGTATCCTTCGCTTTCTTTAATTTGATACCCAAATCAAGTGTTTGTAATAGGAATAAACCGAGAGCAAGTGGAATTGTAATTTTCGTGGTATAAAAATTTCTAATGGCAGGTAATTACTTGATTATCAGGTTTTATTGTGTTGTAAAATCATCCTTCCATTCGGAGGCAAATGAATATGGCGCCGGCGGCCAGCCGCACGCCACTGTCTCTCTTCCCTCTGTGCTATCGATTAATTTACTTTGCGCTAATTAGTCACGAGTTACGAAGCCGAGGAAAATGGAGGACAAGCCTTAGGCTCACAGTAACCACGAAGGATTTAACAAACCTTCGAATAGCCGCAAGCTACAAGGGACTCTGATTAAGATTCGAACCAAGAGTGTATTCCCTATGATGTAGGTACACATATAGTACATGTTTAGACTTCACAAATACACGAGCAGATTTACGCTCGCGGTTATAAATCGCGGAACTTGCATATTGAAATGCTTCGTAAAACTACTCGATTCTTCACTGCAGTCACGTTGTTTGTTTCTTCGAGTTTATTTTTCAATGGGATTTATTTGAGACTGCTTTATAGTGCACCTGGAAAATGTTTGAATCAAACATTTTTCTCCTCGTCTTCAATAAATCCCGTTGAAAAATCATCTTGAAGAAACAAATGAAAATAAGAAAATAATCAATGGAATGGTAATCTGTACAGGCGCTGTTGTATAAATGCAATGACAGTCATTTGAATAAGTGGATAATTCCAGGTGAAAAACACAAATTCATCAAAGATGAATCCCTCTTTGGAATATTTTTAAAAATAGAAATAGTAAAGAAAGTACAAACTATTGTTCAGAGATTAAGATACACTTATTAAAAACTGCAAAAAACGAAAGTACAATTTAAAAAAACGAGAAAAGAAACCCTAAACCTGTTAATAGCATCAAGAGGAAGAAATTTCTACTATGAGTGTAAATATTTATCTAGTATTCAGATATTTGCGATTAACTGCTACTAGAAGATATAGAGAAGAGCAAATAGAAGCTGAAAAAAATTAATTCAATAGTATTTTTGTCCCGGCAGAGAATGACTTTCAAATGGCGGTTCGGTGAGGCGGAACCGAGCGCAACGAGGTGGTTTGCTTCCGGTTCATGTCATTTTCTCCGTACGCCATTTTCGCTCTTGTTTTACGTCTTGCTCTACGTCAGTGAAGTTTGTTCCATTTTACGTTAACGGAGCTTGCCTTGTGACGCTTATTCTCCAACGACTAATCGTAACGTGCGAGATCGTTTCTGTTCTCCACTGTATCCCAAGTACTATTTATGAGTTTGCGAGACTCATGGTAGCCGTAATAAATAACTTCAAAGCAGCCATTACTTGTCACTCACCCCACCGAAAACCACCCCCTTCGCTTACTGGACTTCCGAGCCTGAAAGGGTGGACCCGTTCCCTCTATTTCCTCCCTTTACCTTTTACATGTAAAAATTGAGCTGACTAAAAATACACCCAAGCGGCGCTGCTGTCCAGTTCTCTCAGAAGTGCAAAAATATTCAAGATTTTACTGTTATCATTCTTTCACATCAATTTTGTAGTTCATTGTATGAAATTGATTAACTTTATGAAATAATTTTAAGGGAGAGAGATTATTTTAACTGGAAAATACTAATGTCTGAAATAACTGAGAACTCCTGCGTCGGGTGGTGAAATAGCGACGAGAGGAATCTGCGCTTGCGCAGAACTCGAACCGTATTGACTTTGCTTGCCTCCTCGTTGTAAACATAAAAACACATCAACATACCCACACCAGTTAATATACGTACACACACATAGAAGTAATGTGGACAGGGTTGAGTCTCGTAACCTGTGAAACAAGAGAGTGCGACCAAGAGTGAGAAAGAGAGACGGTTGAGAGACAAAGATGCCTACACGCGAAGTGAGTGTCTTACAATTGATTTTCACGCCACTTTGATTTATTCGAGCGCGCCACCGTCGCAGCTTTTTCGAACCCTCAGGCCAGAAATGGAGGCTCGCCAACCCCCTCCCTTCAGTTTTTTCCCTTTTTATCTTTCTCTCTTTCGAAGCCACCAAAATTTATGGACTTCCCCGGACGATTCTTTTAAGATTGGTCCTCCACCTTTCTCTTCCCGAGTCTTTTTAACCGCGGACAGTTCTACATTTTTGTTTTCTCCTCTTTTTTTTTTTACAAAGTTTCACATTCATTCAAAAGTATTTATGATATTGCACTCAGTCTACTAAATTGTAATTTGATATTTACTGAAAGCCTTCGGAACCATTACTATACTGTTTGAAAATATATACTAAACTGTTCAAATTGTAATCACGGATCATTTACTACATTTTCAATATTTTGATTGATTAATTTAATTACCAAATGAGATTTTTAGAATATGGCTATCTAACTTTAACAAAATAATTGCTAAATTCTACAGTAACATTTGTGTCAAAATATCAGATATTATGACAAAAGATTAAGGGGTGAGACTAGAGGAAATAAGACCAGTGGAGTCAGTTCTTTCTTTGAAAAGAGGATTTCAGTCCGGGTGGTCGAGACAGAGGGTGGCAAAACTACCCTTTCCGGAGAGACGGATAGGATTGGTCCTTGATTGGCGAGGGGTTGTTTCCTGAAAGATCGCGACCAATGATAGAGCGCAGCTGCCCCCGAACATTTCTCAACCAACCCCTATGTGTCCGCCAACCCCTACTGAGAGAAAGAAGAGGGATGAAAAGAGAGCAGAGAAATGCGAAAAAGAAAGCCAATGCCTTCCAATATTGTCGAGGGTTGTTCACCAAAAAAGGATTAGGGCTCCACTCCTATTCCCATAAGCCAATAAAATCCACTACCGCTTGAGTCCACTGTTTATTGTATTCCCCTAATCCTAAATTTATATTTCCTACAACTTTAAAAGAATTTATACTTCTTAATTATAATTTATCATAAAAAATTGTTTGAAATTATATTCAATTAAAATTATAACTTACTACATTATAAAATTATTTCTATGAGATTGTTAAGTCATGTACATTCCTGATTGACAGAAAATTGAAGTAATTTTAGCATTTTCTAATTTAATCTAAATATAAATTTGAATACACTCTCAAAAAGCAGCCGAATATAATTTAAATATACATCTGAATGTAGTGCAATCCGAAACTAAAAACCGGCTGCTACATTTTGAATTATTCCAGTGGATGAAAAGCATTTTATAATGTCCAAGGGACTGATGCGCAATGTAGATAGCTAGTTTTTACTTTAGAAGAGTATAGTATCCAAGTATATACATATGTGTATAAAGTTTAATCGAAGCAAAATTAAAATAGGGGAGCAATTTATGCATGAGTAACATAGCTAAATACGTGTCGTTTTGCACCTCGTCAACATAATGCGAGGCGCGAACAAATCTAAAGGCAATTATTCCATCGAGATTTGTTCAAGAGCGTTGTTCTTTTCTGGTTGTACGCGTGTGCCATTGTTTTCATTGAAAGCAAGCGAGTGAAACAAAAGGGCAAATAGTAGTTGTACAATCGTACCGTTTGTTTACGTCGAAAGGAGATCGATCGTATATAAGAGGCGCGGCTATGCATAAAGCGATTCGCCCTTTAGTTGCAATTTCAACATCTCCAAGACTCTCATCGCTTCAATTCCCTTTCAATTATAATTCACTCCTTTTCAATCACTCATGATTCTTTTCAAAGGCTTTGTTTATATTCTAAACCGATGCATGCAAAATCATTCTAGCAGTCAACGCTACAATGCTACACTGTTTCAGTATAGCCTCTTGAAAAATAGCTACCCAGAGAAAAATCTCAACATTAGCGAGAAAATTCTGTAAAACTTTATCAAAAAGAGCTTGTTTTCTGTATAGACGGTGGAAAGTAAATTTTGTCACAATTGACCATATATGTTATATACCAAGTTATTAAAAATACAATAGTCTATAAGTGGTAAACAAAAAACAATCAAATTTATGGGTTGATGAATAATGATTGCCGCTGGTAATAGCCTCCATCTACACGATTGGAATATGTACAGCGTATACTGGTAACAGAATAAAACGGGTAGTAAACCTGTTCGAGCCACTGGCAACGCAAGTGCATTTATCGCGTTCGAGTGTTGAGTATAGAGCAAAGTTTATTCAGTGTTCATATCTATGGTGGTTTACGTGGTCAGGGGAGATACGCCTCTGCTTACTACCTCAGACCTGGTCCATATTAAAGAACAATTGCTTCTTTATACGGCCCTGTTCAGAGAATGATCGATCGAGTTGTAGCGGACGAGGGTCTCGATCGACGGCATACCGAATCTTAAGGAGTATCAGCAATCCAGTTCTAACAGTTTGGAAAGTACTGGACTGTCAGCTACCAAACGATTGTTCCACTGCGACGTCCAGGAATGCGATCGATATCGTTCTCGACGTCGTCACTTTTTAGAAAGTGCCGATCCACTCTTCCCGACAGAAAAAATGGAATTTAATTAAGAGACTTTTATTTTTGCATCGTCAACATTGTTTCTACCCTCCACTTAAGAACCTTACCCTTCATTTAGGAACCACTTGTTTCATTCATGGATCCCTGACACTTTTATAACGGAAACATTTAAAAATAAAAAAAAAAGAAGAGAAATAAATTGCAAAGGATTGTTGAATTACTTATTCAAAACGATAATGGTTGATTCACTTAGATATTAAGATTTGATGCGGAGACAGAAAACGTGTGTAAAGGTGAGAGAGGAGAAGAGATAGGGGCTTTATATCGCAAATTTATGTGTTCTAGTTCGCTTCGCCCACAGTCGGAAGCAATTTACAAGTTAATAGGTTACCCGATTCGTTCCATGCCTTCTCACTTCGCTCCTGGAGGATTTATTTCGGCTGCTTGTACGCCCATCTAATTGGTTCGCAACACTTCTGCTCTTCGTTCAATCGAGAGCAGAGGATCAAGAAGAAAAAACAACTTCAAAGAGCAAGAGAAACGATCCGAGAATTACGAGTACCAATTCCCTTGTGATCGATGATCGTCACTGACCTTTCGTTCATTCAGAAAATTAACTACCAATCGAAAATTAACAATCAATACAAAAAATAACCAAGTATTTATTTCTGCTATTGAAGACCTTGAGTCTTCCATTGGATAATTTTCACTATATCTTACATCGCAACGTTTACATTTCTTATTTTTGTTCACGACTCTCAATTTTGTTATAGCGACTCTCGTTTTTTGAGACATTCGGTGTTTGAGTCAAACTATTTGATGCAATCATTTCGTATTAGGCGCAGATCACAGATTTAGGCTAGAGAAAGAAATACGGTACACGATGATGCTCACGTGGGCTGACGTCGTATTCAAAGTGTGAACGATGCAAATTTCGATTTCATGAGGAGAATTTTCAAGGAAGCTGAAAGATGGATGGAGCACGACGAGCGGCACCGGACAATGCGCCGGAATTTGCATCTGGTACATAATTCAGTCGTCGTTCTGCCTTTCAGCATGTTGTGAATGCTGCTCATAGTACTCTGGCAGTTTCTCAAGGCGATGCTTTATCGCCATGGTGACGAATCCAACTCGCCCTTCGATTGCCAATCGATTAAACCGATACTGACGTTATGATCCATATTCAAAAGATATACTGCTTTCTTAACTAACCTACGCTTCTATCATCAATTACAAATCAGACACGCTTTCATTTCTTTCTTAAAATAGCATCTATAAAAACTATCAATAAGGCTTATTGTAACATGTCAGAATTTATGTTAAAAACTAAATTAAAATACTGTACTAAAACGATTTTGGAAATGGATGATCCGTATTTTTTCATGTTTTCGTCTGTTTCAACAATCTTATTTCAACTGAACATACAAAGCCAAAAGAAAAGATATAGAATCAATTTTAGTCAAATTATTCATTGACAGTACAATTGATGTTTTTCTATTGAATACTCAAGAATTTTCCATTGATTTCCATTGATTAGAATGTGTATTCAAACAATAGGCAGCAAAGTACTTAATAAATAAGAAGGTACTGATCAGTATCAAGAAGAGGAAATCCATTAGTTGCTTCTGGGAGTAAATAACGTTTTTCAAGGGGTTGAATTCCTTTGATTTGAATCTTATCTTTGGGGTGTTGAGAAATTCTAGGGCCGAGGGCAGAATAGTGCGGCTATGATTTATCCTTTAGCGTACGCGTATACATTTTGTTCGGGGACACTCGAGCTCCCTGGCAAGTTCAAAGCAAGGCGGAGGTGCAACAGCACACGATCTATAAAGCGGTCGCTTGGCATGTATATGAAGCCTTTAACGCCTCGGACAATGCAACCGGGGGAAGGCCAGACAATGCTCCTCCTTCAGGCCGAGGTGTATGGCAACTATTCATTTTCCAAGCGAAGATGCCCAAGATAACCTCGCGAACCTCACGGCTACCTAAACAGAGAAGGAGATACCAGGAGAGAGAAAAGATACCAATCGTCGCCACCAAGTTTATACTTTGTCTCCCTCGGTACGATGAAACATCTCTGACAGGAAATTACTTAATCCCTTCACATTTTCCACTTCCGGACTTTGTAGAAGAGCTCTCAATTTACACATTTCCGAATGACTGGAAATATTTCCGTGTAAATTCTGAATGATACGGAAGACCCATCTGTAACGGAATAATGTTTTACTGACATTGTAACAGTTATAACAAACTCGGTCACTTTCTCCGTCTCTGAGGTCAGTTTGAATTTTTTTCTTTCATCGGATATATTTTTCTCCGCCAGTGATGCACGATGCGGCACTTTCTTCGTGTATCTGAATATTTCAGGCCACGTTCCGAGGGTACGTGTGTTATAAATTTTAACGCTCTTCGCGAAATGGTTGCCGCCGTTGTTGCAACCCGCAGACAGCGCGGTGCGCATATTTCGGTTTGCTCTTGGCACTCCCCCTTTTCTTTTACCCTTTGAGATATGTCATGGTCGCGCGACCTTTTGCTATCCTTGCGAGACAGTTTCTTCTACAGACAGACTAATAAACATTTCAAAAAAACATACATTTAACTGGAAAAAACAGGTAATGAAAAACAGATCTGTACATTTTTAACAGCACAATAAACTATTCTGATCAGTTTCTTCAAAAGAATAATATAATATAAATTTTTTTTAAAATCCTTTTAGAACAAGTAAACCAAAGGGTCATTCCTTACTTTTTCACTATCTACAAGGCCAGGAGACCCTACAGATATAGATTAGCAAACCTATTAGGTGTAATGGGTAATTTAGGACACGTCAAAACAAGGGGTTTTTCCAGTCTTGGCGCCTGAAGGTCTTAAGAGATAAGACTTAAAGTTTCCAAAACGTCTGCTTATTCTTTTTTGCATCAGCAGGCACGATTCCATTAAAAGTTGTATTAACTTAACAAATTATTAAACAACAAAACTACATTTTAGGAATTTAATGACTAAAATTATATGAACTAATTCAATAATATAAAAAGGCGATTTCATTAAGTCATCCAATGGTTTAGGTCTACGATCAAAAGATTAAATTCACATGATAATATAACAAATCCAGGAATTATCATTTTCCCATTTGACGCCTCACCGCCATTACAGTAATAGGAATAAGTACAGCTCGAAAGGAGACACCCCATGAAGCAAAAAAATAAAAATAGGTTTGAAAATACAGAAGGGGAAGAAAAAACTTGGAAAATTTCCCAGCTGTTCGACAGTTATCTGCGGCGAAAATCAAAGATGGCGATGGGTTTCAACCCTTGCTATCTTCCCCATCGAAGCGAAACCTGCACATGTGGAGTGGGCACATGTATTCGTGTGTGGACAAAGTTTAGAGGCGGGAGGTGTGCATGAAATACGTACACGCAGGCGCACGCCCTTCCTTGTAACACACTATGTGCCCAACATTATTATAGAAGTAGTCTATATACCGTGGCACACGTGTATACCTGGTGGTCGCTTTGTTTCCCAGATCGTATCTGTTCTCACTCTCTCTCTCTCTCTCTCTCTCTCTCATACACACTTATTTTTCGCTCTCGCTCTCGCTCTATTTTTTCTTTTTTTAGTAGGCGACACATCTGTGAACGAAACTTTCGGCTCCCATGGCGGACCTCTGCGCATAAAAGTGCAACATATTGTCCTAAAGGCATATGCTCTTTGCCTTTGTTGCGCGCACTCAACACTCAAAAGTGCCTGATATATAGTCTCGCACTCACCCAGAATGCCGTCCGAATTTTAACGATTTTTTAACCCACTCGGCGCCACATTTTTGTCCGAGGAATGTAGTCGATTGTGCTTAGCATTAAAACCGAATGATTTCTGGTCCAAGCTTCCTATAAAAATTGGTAGCCGTTCGAATGCCTTGGAATTTGACGATTCGAAACCTTGGGGAATTAAAAAAGCGACATTTTCTAAATATTTTTCATTCTGTTCATTTTTGTTACTGAATTTCAAACAATTAAAATACTGACACTGATAACTATTTACAAAAATAAAAAATTACTTTAGGAACTAAATTGTTTAGAAAATTTTTAAACTGAATTGTAGCATATCCAGAATTAGCTTCATGTTTTAACCAAAACGCAAATCTTATAATAACGGTATAATTGATTCCATGAGTTAAAAATTAGTATTTAAATAAAATAATTTTAGTAATTAGTATTTTATAAAGTAGTAAAGTAATAAAGTAACTGCTCATGGAATACTTTGTCAACTATTGTGAAAAATAAGAACGTACAAACAGTACGGGAATAAAAATCATTCTACGTGTATTAACTATTATTTCCTATGATTATTTTGTCACTATCGTGTGAACATCGATCAAAGTAGCTCGATTTATTGAAGTTTGGACAACCGGCAATGGTGGACGCTATACATTCGAATGTCTGCATTTATTTTTAATCTGTTCCTGGTAAATGGATAAAAAAAAGCGTTCGTAAATAACCTGGACAATGACATCCCTGGAGGGGTGAGTGCCACGAAAATTATAGTTCGCCGGAGCGTCGCACACGCCCTCAACCCTTCTCTAATATACATGGATGTCGCACACAACTTCAACAGTGATACATATTTTATCATCAGTCCTGTCCTGTATGCCATGTCCAGGGGCTTAACCATTACCAGTGGTACTCAAAGAAATCATAAAACATTATTTCAAACAACTTTCATTAAAACTGATAAAACAAATAAAATTTTTAGAAAACCAAATTGGTCGGAATTGTCAATTTTCGACAAAATTTCTAAATAGCCTTTTACAAATCTTTTCTATTTCTATTACTCGTTTTCTAAGTTTGGCTTTTATTTCCAAACATTCTGAATGTTTGTACCACTCTATTAATTTTTTTCCGTTTTTCTCTCTTGTGCGGTGTTAATTTTCAAGCTGTCTATCGAAAGCTAGAAAATGGGTCGATATTGCAGAATCGAGGTGCTTCGTGTTTCTAAAGAGCGTGACTTACAACTGGAAGACAGGGAAGAGTTCCCGAGTGCAAGCAAAAAATCAAAGGGGTGGCGGTCTTTGCACAAAAAGTTTACAAAACTGGGGGATATTCTAGACCCGAAGCACACGCAAAGGACCGATTCGCGATTCCATAAACTTGCCCTATACCATGCGATGTAAAAATACCCGTAGAATTTAATGTCGTAAACTTGAGTAAATAAATTAAACTTGGAAGTAATGGAATATAAGGGTGTGTTTTCAAAAGGAGCGTTTGATAAGGAAAAATTTGTTTGGAATATGAATTAAAACTGATAAACTGAAAAGAGAATGTAGGAAGTGGATTAAGCTGTTACGCCATCATTCAATCGCTAGACTGTTTCGTGTGGGCGATTTCTGTAGTCAAGGCAGAATGCGAAGATAAAGAAAAAAAATGCAGACGAGTCAGTGTCTTGTTTCCACGCGATGCTTCCTACAAAGCCATTTCAATAGTCGCTCAAAAATAAATCAGATTCGCACGATCCTCTACAATCAACTCTCACGAAAGATTTTCCCACCATTGATTGCATCAAATGAAAATTAAAGAGACGTTTTTAAAACAAGATAATCGATCGACAGTGTCTTTAAGTAAAAGCAGTCCGATGACCCAAATACAAAATCCAATAGATCAAAAATATTATTGAGAATCATTATGATTGTTAGTGAGATTCTTTATTTTAAACTTGTGTAATAGGCTTCATCATTAGGAAACTGATAGTTGAGGTGACTTGTAAGAAAGCAAATATTTCGGGTCATCGACTACTTTATAGAAGTAATCAGGACGATGATTTATCGAATTTAAGAAGCATATCTTTAGGTATACTTACAAGTCGTCGTTTGGGCTTGATGAGAGGTCGATTTTGTCCATTCATCTTATAGTACAGACCACAGGCATTGCAAAGGTAGTGACCAGTTCCATCCCTCCGCCATAAGGGTGTCGACGTAGCACCACAGTTGACGCATTCGCGACCCTCTGCGATTCCCATCCCAAAAATTTCATTAGTCTTACATTTTTCATTGTAAATTTACACTCAATCTCTAACTCCAAATTGAATTACTTTGCTTCTTTTATTTCGTAACTCAACTTTAAGTTTGAGATAAACACTTAAGTTTTGAAATTGGCCAAACATTTTCCGAAACTTCTTGCAATAATTTATAAATGATTAATTATTACAATCGTTAGTTTTGCGAATAAATATTAGCTTATAATTATTAGGAACAATGACTACCCGAAAATGATTGGCCATTTTGAATATTAGACAACATCAGTGAATTTTCATGCATTGCAAACAAACAACAAGCTGTTACCAGAGCAAAAGCAGACCTTGGCAGCTAAAGGTTTAGATTTTGTTAGAAGTGATTACCCCATAACCAAATTACTAGAAGGAAAATGAGAAAGGTATACGGATTAGGAAAATTCTTCTTCATCTTATGTGTAATATATAATAACCATTATTAAGTTATTAAAATAAAAAGTATCAACAATCGAAATAATAATTAAATAATTTCATGACAATAAAATCCAAACCGTGATGCACTGTCTGAATCTTGCCTTTCTTGCAGCATCCAATTTTCAGTGGACAAAAATAGTAATTATGACTAGTAATCACACGAATTATTGCAATAAAAGTTTCCTAATTGCTAAAATGAATTACTAAAATATTCCTATAAATTACATAAACCGAAAATTCAAACTATAATCTCTATTTCCGGAAGCTTGATAAAGCTGATGATCACCAAGTTATTAGGGACAAAAAACGACAGTGCTTTTGGGTCAATCGGCAAAGTTTGATTCCATCTGAACTCAATCTCATCAGATGAGATCAATTCTAACTTAATGTGTTTCTAATTGTAGTTTGCTCTGAAAGTGATTACGAAAGAATCCCCTCTAGATTGTGTCCCTTAATTCGATTTCAGCTTTATTGCCAAGATTTAAGGGAGATACCATGAAAATTGTCTTTTTTTCCTATATTGCTACACATATAGTTTCAAACTGACTGTATTTTATGTCAAATTATGTATTTAATAGTTCTGAAAAACTTGAGAGCGCAAATAGTGAATGTTTTTTTATTTGTTCTCTTTGGTGCCTTGAGAATAACAAAATTTCCGTGAACAATATTCATTGTTTAATGGCCGAGTTGTTCTTGTTTTTTTTTTACTTGGGTGTAATTTGTATACAATGCCTTATAAGAGAAGAATATTATACGCGGAATAAATAGTCAGTGCTGCTATCAAGACGTTTATGTACTTTACATTCTTTATATTTTGATATACTCAACATGCAGTATGTAATTAGTTTTTCCTGTGCCTTTTTCAAAGTACACAAGATCTAAGACGCGTGTCATAAGGAAATTTAATTAACGGCCTCTGTAGTGCAATGACGCCCCATTGTTAATAGAATTAGGATTTTCGCCGCAGCCAACGATTACGGCAATCGTGCGGCATCCGGTATTTTCCAAGCGCGAAGGAATAATTAACCAAAGGAATATTTACGTTTTGCAATTAAGGGCTATCTGCGTTGGGAAAGCGTCTTTCCTGCTAAATCAAATTTTTGTCTTTGGCTTATATTCTATTTACAATATTTCAAAATATAATAATTTGAAAAGAAACTAACTTCTAACTTAAAAAAATAAATTTTTAAATTATTCTAACTTGATATCTGCTACCTTTAATACATTTTTACTATCAATTTAAAAGTTTACGTTAATCAATTTTTTAGTCAATCGATTTAATGAAGTACTCTGATTTCATTTAACTTGCGATTATAAAAAATGTTTGGGACATTAGCTGGAAAAAATAAACAAACAGTAGCCACACCACATCGAAAAAACGTGCTGGTGTCGTGTCACTTTCCAAGGTGCGCTCGTTTCGTGGGTGCTACTCAAAAAAGTCAGTGAGACAAAATACAAAATCTTGGTGTCCTTCTCCTTCCGCTCACAGATGGACGAGCGCATAATCACTAATTAAAATCAAGAACGAAAATTAGCTTTTCAAACGTGAAAGTTTTACGTGTCGTTGATACTGTAAGCGTTGGACGACCGCCACCGAAAGCTCACCAAAATTCAGAAATTAGTAAAAGATAAGATAAAATTAGGAAAATTAGTCAATAAGTTAATGGAACTTAAAAGAAAATAATAATTAAGGCAGTGCGATGGTGAATTGTTTGCATTTTGAATATTATTCAAGCCTCGGATTTTTAACATTTTCATTAGTTCTTCCTTTACGTATACATAAATAGTTATAATAAGTATAAATAGGTGTTTATTGATATTAGCACCTGCACAAAATTTCGTGTCTAGTACTGACAACTTAAGCGCGTATCTTTCCTCGTAGTGAACGAGCACTTATTCTTAAGTTCTCAATACTGACTACGAAGTTGTGCGCAAGCGTCAACACGTAGTTTTAGCAACTAAAACTAATATTTGTTTTCTTTACGAGGAAATACTGCATAAAGTACCGAACGTTTAAATGATATTTTGAAATGCATAGGAACAATTTTGTCTATTGAATATTTAGTACCAAGTGTACTTGTTTATAAATTAAAAAAGTAGTCCGAAGCTTGATGACACTAAAACATTGACTGACAACACACCGCACATCCTCAGTGCATATAAACCCAAATGGTGAACACAGGTTAATGAACATAAAGAAACCAAACCGTGAACCAGAAACCAAACGAACCAAAAAGTGAAACAGAAAGAAATAAAAACTAAATAAAAGAAAACAAATGTGGTGCCGCTTACCGGCGGACGTTCTGGACTTGTTCCTCGGCTTTTGCTGCTGCTGTTGTTGGGAACCGGGCGAGTTAGGGGTGTTCCCGTGGGAGCCTAAGAGTTTGGAATCTGGACTGACCCCAGGAACACCGGAGCCATGGTGATTCGTAGAAAATATAGAGGAGGGCCCATTGTGGGGATTGTGGGAATGATGGGTAGGATATTGAAGGTGTTGGTACATGTTGTAAGCGGTGGCAGTGGGATCATATTGGGAAGCAGAAGATGTGTGATGGGATGTGGCGTAAGAGTCCCGGCAAGGTGAATTTGGTGCCTGCTGGTTGCTCTGATAGTCTTGCTGCTGCTGTTGCTGACTGGCAGACGCCTGGTTTCCAACACTAGATGGACCATTGCTTCCGGCTGATTGATTATTACCTTCTCGTTGTTTGACCTGTCCAGAAGCTCCATTAGAGCCGTTGTGTTGATGGGGTGGCGATGGTGCACCGTGATGATGGCCCAGCATTACTGAAGGCTTTACGTCACAGGAACCACCGGAAGTTGCTCCAAGAGCGTCTTGGTGATGCATGAAGGCTCCCATGACCGCAGCATGGGCAACGGCTGCTTGATACTCGCTGGATCCACCACCTCCGAGACTCAAGGAGTTGTTGTTACTGTTACTAGAGTTATTGTTGTTGTTGCTAGTACCGTTCGTCGTGCTAGACGTTGTACTGGCCGTTATACTGTCCGGCGTCGCATCTTTCGGCGGCGTTGGTGGGAAGGAAAAGAGATGGTGACCACTAGCACCTCCGTGACTCGAGAGACTTCCAGAGCTGGGAGGTAAAGAGGAATTCAACGGACTTTGGGGTTTATCCTCGCCGCCGCCACCTGTCGATGCGGAGGATGTTGTGAATCCCCAAGGTTTTGGGGTTTCCGTACCCGTACTGGATAACCAAGGGTGAAGAACCGAACTATGAAAATGAGGACGACAGACTTGACTCACAGGTCCACTTCCCACTCCGCTCGTTGACATTCTACCTGCAATGCAAAAAAGATCAATTGTCAGAAACATTTTTTAAAATACATAAAATTATATAATTATAGTCGGAATATGTGCGAGGAATTTCTTTGGATCATAAAATTAGTATTTCGACTAACAAGAGATGAGTATTTTATAATTGCAAAATTAAAGATGAGAAAAGTCAAGACAGTTTTATGAATTACCAATCAACGGAGGATCAATTAATTCGACACTAAGTGCTTGGTTAATTAGACATTAAGTGCCTACACTTTATATAAGAACGCAATAATTATCTTGCGATCGTCGTGTATTTTGTAATTTCAATAGATTCTCATTGCCTCGTGCATCCGACTTCACAGTAGATAAGGAACATGTGATTGATTTGTATTTATAGTTTCTAATAATGAATTATAATAAAGTTTATGTTTCTTTCTGAGATTAAAACATCCTGAATTTCAAATAAATACATATTCACAGAAAATTATAGACGTCAAAACATTTTATGACTTTGAATGTTAGTAAATTTTCCTGTTTCCATATTTGCATATTAATACTTGAATATTTCTCTATATTTTTTGTTAAAAGAATTATTTCGGTTATAAATATATATGATTCAGTAAAAAGGTTGCTTCTTTCAAAATACTGATGGTAGAAATATAATTCTCATGCAAATATCATGCCTGTATAGATGTTCACAAACATGAATTTGCTTGAAAATTGTTCTGAATACTATATTCAAAAAATATATACATATGATTATTGATAAGCATCTGTATTTATAAATGTCATAATAATCATTGTTGAGTGAAAAGCACTAACTATATACGCAAAAACAGTGCCATTTTTATTTATTTGTTTTTCCTTGATTTCAACACTCTGTTTTTCCTTGTTTTATTATTTCAAAAGTTATTCTCGTAGGTTTACAACCACAATTTTCTGTACTTTCTGATTTATAAAAAAAATCGATTCGTGTTTCTAAACCTCATTTGTGAGCGTTGCATACTTGTGAAACAACACATGTTTATATATAAAATGTAGATATTTTTTGCTTACATATTTAAATAGTCAACAATTGTTACGTTTCGTAAGTAAACTGAACATGATCGATAAATCGAATTTCGCTTTCTAGTTATCTTTACACTAAATAATAACAATGATTAACAACAAAATTGAAAACATCAGTTATACTATAATAGACAAATAGCAATAGTTATTCTTTTATAAATTATAATTTCCTTTATTCTTTAAGTATACCTAAAAAACCTTTAAGTATACCTATAAAAAAAAATTGGATCTGGAAAAAAGTATGAAACATTCTTCAAATTCAATTTTCCGAGTGAAATAAATCAAGAAGTAACTTTCTTATCTTGAAAATGAAAGGAATAAACATGTCTTTGTAATGAACAGAGGAAATGAAGGCGAGAGAGAAACTGAAAAAAATGAATCGAGAGAAGCAGTTCGCGCCTCGACGCTGCAAAAACTTTTCTACCAGATATTTATCATCTTCCCCTCGCAAGGGCCTTTCCAGGCTTGTTTTTACGCGAATTCACGAAACTTTTTTGTCGGCATCCTTCGCGTTCGTCCCTTTTCCTCTTCACGCCCTCGAGATTCTGCGCTCGAAACGAGCTGACATAACTCTTAAGGCGTTATCTCGACGATATTTCTGTCTACTCGGCAATTTTATCTACTGCGTCGGATCGCTGCTCTAGCGAAAAGCTCTTTGGGTCAAAATGGCGTCAGTTGGTCAGCTGAGCATCATTTCGGGAATTCAAATAACACTTTTCTGGGGCTTTACGTACATTTTCAAAAATTGGAAATATCTTTTTATAGCCAGTCTAAGCAAGACCTCTTTTTTTGAAAGCCATTCTTCAGATTTTGTATAGAAGATTATAAATTTTCGAAATTACTCTGCTAAATTAGGTTTGCAGCTGTACTTAGGATTAGGTGATATCTTATAGAGAATCTTTAAGGGAAAAAGTTGACGGTGGATACTGTTGACGCATCTCAAAACAAGTCGTTTCTAATAAGGCGCCGCTTTTCTGTGACAGTAGTAATGTTTTTTCACGAGTCGTACTCTTTGTAGGAAGCCTCAGCCATAAATTCGTGAATAATTCAGAGTTTGATATATAAACTGTTAGAACGTGTTGAGCGCTTTGGCCTGACTCAATTCACATCGTCGATCACTGGAACCAATGACATCTGCGTATCCGGGATAAAGGTGTTTTGTAATATTGAGTATATATCTCATTGAGATTTGTGAACAATGACTGACCAGATTACGAGAAAGTCAAATGAATATTCATTAGAATTGAAGATAACATACTTAATGCCATTTTTTTCTCAACTGCTACTTTCCATTGTTTCTTTATAATTTTCTTTCTATTTTTTAAATGTAGTATCATCAATGGTTTTTCCATTAACAGTTTTAGTCATTAGACTATAAAAGTAAACATTGGATTTAAATTCCACTGGCACTATAGGTTTGTTGTGATACACTAGCGCCAGTCTAATCAAGATATTTTCTGTTGCAATTAAACTTTATAAATAATGTAAATATCCAAACCACTAGAAATTGCAACCTTAAATCAGTAATTTGTTATAATTTTCACGGAAATTATAACTCCTATTCTGACATGTAATTTTAATTATGTCTAGTCTTAATCCCCTCGTATGAGCCGCATAATAATAGTAATTAAACCAATTTCTTATGCACATCTGATAAAGACACGCAACTGCTAATGTGGATGATTTTTTAATTTGTTATAAATCTATAAAACGAATCAAAGGGTATTTGCGCTAAATGACTATCACTCTTCAAATTTTAATTTAAATAGATATTTCCCATATGAAAGTAAAGGAAAGTGAACTTGATATTTAATGAAACTTATTGCTAATGCAATTCTAAAAAAGATCTCTAATTTGCGGAAACCAGTGGAGAACAGCAACTGTAGTTACGCAGACATAGTTGCTCGTAAAGAGATTTGAGTGCCTATAAAGAACCAGATTATCTCGCGTCATCTAGATCGCACAGATTAATTGTATCCAACACGATCAAAGAACGTTCCACAACTCGTCTAATAATCTCAAGTGGAGGCGTGTAAACATGAATATTCGAGGACGACTGCCAATATAAAGGCCGTTACGATCATCAATCTTGCAAATATTACTCCGCTCTAACGACAATTTAATATGCTAATGACCGCTGAGTCCAGTTCAAGTTTTTTTCTACTCCCTTTTGCCTTATCTAGTCCAGTTAGTCGTGTTCCAGTTTCACCTGCCTCAGAAAATCCTACTATGGTCAAGGTAAAGTTTAATAATACAGGAAATAATTAACCACAACTGAAAGGGAAAAACAGATTAAAAATGATAGAATCATAAAAACGAAAATAAGAGGGTATTTGAAGAAGCTAAAAAGTCCAGGGTTCATGAACAGTGTATATAACTTATTCAAAATATCAAAGTAAAATTATTTCTGATCAGTTTGACGTTAGGAAAATCTTTGCCAACACTTTGAGAAGAATCTTCTATAATTAAAGCCGTTTTCACGCTACTGGATTCAGAATTATTATGAATCTCTTTCCTAAAAAGTAGTTCCCAGAGGGGCTTTGAATGCGTTTTTTCATTGCATTCTCGCATTGAGCGTTCAACGCTCTCCATTACTATTTTCCGCTCTCGGGCAAATAACGAATGAATATTGTAGCGAATCGCACGCGAGTAACATGTGCACGTGCTTTTGGTTTAACGAGTCGAGGCTGCATTCCGCGTAGCCACGATGCGTCGCGCAATAGTAGCATAAGTACACAATTTATCTCACGTTCAAAAGTGTGCTGCAGTCGGAAATACATTTTCATGTTAGAAGCTAAAAGTTATAGTCTCATTATTGCTTTTTATCATTAAAATTACTCTCGCTCCTCTCTATTTCGGAATCAACTCTTTTCAAGTCTAGACATCCTTATACACCTCTAGTCTATACCAAAAGAAAAATTATTTCTTTTAGATTAAACTACTTTCTGCTTTTCTTAATGATTTAGATAATTATTTCTACGAATGTAGGCAAAACCAGAAAAGAGATCCAATGTCCCACTATAAATTCTTAAAATAAAAAAAAATCGGATAGAATATACGAAGCTAGCGTACCTTGCGAGAGATACGCGGGTAGCTGTAAATCACGTGATCTCTTGCTTCTGCGCAATAGGACGCATTTTCTTCTGTTCGACTCCGTGTGTCTTGCGCAGAAGCGAGTTATCACATACTGCGCATTATTTCAATTTTCTAAAAGAACCGCTTTCGAATTGTATAAGCTATATCCCTTATTTTATAGATTTCATGTAATAATAAAATAAAATTTAAGTAAATTATATAAATTAATTTACACTATCATTCTTAAAAATTACTTTCACTTTTTTTCATAAATATTGCTACTTAATTTCGTCAAGTTCTATAATAATTGAAAGTAATGGAATATTCATTAGAATAGATTTTAAAAAGACGGAAAAGGTGTTTTTTCACATTTTCGAGATGGCACTCAGAGTAATTACTTTTCCGGATGTAGCGATGAATGGCTTTCAGATACGATTGCAGTCTGCTTTGTATGCGAGGTGTCAAAAGCGAATCCATTCCACCACTGATTCGTTGATTCGAAAAGGGTTCAAGAGGATTCTGCTCGAGTTCAAAAGGCGAGATCTTATCTTTCTTTTCACTCCTAAAGTCTATGATATCGACCAAGCCATGTCAATAGCGAGTTTCTAAAGTTTCTCTCCATTTTCGCAAACTGACTTATCACGCTGGGAATTATAATCTAACACAGAATAGCCTCTATTTCATTTTAAAATTGACCTTAATTCTGCATATTATGGAGGATTAGTTTTCTAGAAAAAGGAAGTAAAATGCACTTCTCCAAATGGACTGAACTGCCTTGAACCTGCGGGAGCGTGCGCAACTTATAATAAAATCTTGGGAGCTGCTTTAACTGATCGTATAGGGCTCACATAAAATTCCACGAGAAAATAACGCCTCATTTTGGCAAATGCCCCCAGCAGCTTTTTTCGTAATAACATGCAATTTCAGCTGTACCCCCACACCCCTCTCTCATCACAATCAACCGCCTGTATCTCTCTACTTTCCACGAGGCTTGGCATACTTGAGAAAGAATATTTCAAGAAATATGAGACTCGCGAATATCAAGGTATGTGCCTTATTTGCCAAACATTGCAGACGAGCATCTATTTTTATCTGGACAGAACTCTACACTTATCATCAAGATTTACACTTTAAAAAATTTCCAAACTGAAAAATTGTTTAGAAAAATAATCTTGAAAATTCTTTTTACAAATTGTTATTTTAAAATTACCGAAAATAATATTTAGAAACCCCTCGGAATTACACGCCAATTAGTAAAAGAAATTAAATGAATGCAATATGGTCATGGATCAAAGTTTTCTGAACACGATATTAATTAATTGATTTAAATTAATACATGATTTAAAATATATGCTGATACGATATTTCTTATAAGATTTGTGTAAAAATCACAGAAATCCAGACAAAAAACGGAAGATTTTAGAACTCTGTGGTTGCAAGCTATCCCGTGTAGAAAAATTTCGTGGCGCTAGCTAGCAGCGCTAGATACATGGTAATTTTGCATACAATCTCGCGCTGCCAGCTAGCGCCACGAAATTTTTCTACACGGGAATTAATTGCTTAACTCCATTAACTGGAAAAGGATTACAGGAAGAATTGAAGAAACGGAATGAAAGCGGGAAGCTGTATCGGGAGCTGGATCAGAGTAGAGAAAAGGAGAATCGAGAGAAAGAGAGAGAGAGAGAGAGTCTCGGAGAGAGTCTTGGCTCCGCCTTCAGTTGGCGAATGCATTTGCGCAAGATGGCGTCGTTCTCTCTTACCAGTACGTACTACATACATAAATATTGTAAGAAAGAAGATGGTCAAATATGCGCAGTGTTTGTCGAGGGTGAAAGAGAAGAGACAAGATTTACGAAAACGAAACATAAGATAAAGAAGCGGACTTAAAAAATAAACACAAATAGAGGCAAGTGGTGAAGAGACACATACATATAGTATAAAAAAAGGACTACGTGTAGCGAAGCAGAGAAAAAAAACTATGAGGTACCAGGAAAAAATAGAAACAAATTGTATACCGAAACATAAAAAAAGAGTAAGGAAACAGAGATAAATAGAAATAGGGGGAACAAAGAAAAAGTCAGAAAGGAATAGAGGAAAAACTGAAGAAACAAACAAGAAATGAAAGGGGAAAAAAATAAAGAAGGAAGATGTCCAACAGAGGGAAAAGGAGAGGAAGAGAGAAGTGGAAGTTAAGTGGACGGATGGCAGAGCAGCGCAGCAGCATAAAACAGCAGCTCTGGCAAAGAGCCTCCCTATGTGGCCTGCAATTATATATGCACCTCTCTCAGATCCCGTGGAGCTTCGCGGTTGGTTGCGCTTCCTTCCTGTCTGCTGCAACCTCTGCTGCCAACTGACACATGCACACCAACACTCACGCACACCTTTCTTTATCAGGTATCCCTCTCGCTTCTCTTTTTCCTATTACTGTTTCATCATCGTCAGAGAGGTGCTCTCCTCATTCGCAAGCACAGGTAGCGACCCTTTTCTTTTTTCGGTCACGTGGGAAGCAAGATTGGGTTCCTTTACCCAGCTTTACAAAGTTTCTTTACAACAGCTTATCGCCAACATCTTAAACACTGTCCTGCAGTATCAAATTTGTTCCTCGAAGTCATTTCGACTGAGTTTCATTTACATCAGATCCATCCATTCGCACCAATCTTGTATGTAAAGGTTTAGTAAATGTTTTAGTTATTTTTAAAAAGCCAGGCATTCATCAGAAATTTTAATGATACAAAATTGTTCTCAACATCATTGTTATTTTTTTCAGGAAAAACGTGACATTGTTTGCGTATACCATTATAAAATTATAACAATAATAATCACAATTTCAGTATATTTTTATAGAAAAGAATTCTTAATACTTTCTTGAAGGATTAAGAGAACGCGAAAAATCGTATAATATCTATCCACGCGATTGAATTGAAAATATCCAATTGATTTGAATTGCAAACATTTCTGAATTCACTTCCACACGGGAGAAAAACCAGTATGCAATTATGTCCTTATCTCAACCTTCGTTTTCTGGTTCAGCGCGTATTCATATCAAATTTCCATTGAGTCAATAAGAAGCCGATAAACCTAGATATTTCATTATAATAATGCATACAAGATCAGCTTAATGATCATATTTTGTCTCAAAGGAAAATGAACTTGATCGTGTCAAGCGCCTCCTTAACTTGCAGAGTTGATATGATGTCTAATTGGATCTTGTCAATTAGAGCCTATTTATTCAATCTGCATTTTCAAACAAAGTTTTTTAATTTCAAGCCTTAAACGCTTGTATGTAAAGTTACGTTCATAGGATACTATTTATAAAATTGCTGCTAATAAGAGAGAAATACATCCTTCCATTATTAGCATCTGGTTCTCGAATGCAAGAAAACAGGATCATAAGTAACGCGAATTGAGTTGATTTCCAAGTGGGATCTTTTCAAGCAGGCGGGTCTTTCAAAGCACAATATTTGTGGCATAAGAAACAAAATTCGTTTCTCCAGTCTTTGAGATTTGATTCCGATTAGGAGCAGCAGTTTTTCGGAGCCACGAGCTAACAGAGGCTCGGGTATGATCCACGCATGTCGGCACGAATCAGGGATATCGCCTTCTAGACCTCAAGATCCGACCGGGTGTATCAAGTTTCATGGATCGTATGTACTTTTTGGCTTATTTCTCCTGCTTCAATAGCACCCTCTTTGGTATTCTTGACCGTATAATCTATATTTCTCTTTTAAGACCTACATTTCTTTGCTTAACTCTTTCTCATACTTTTTATACTAATCATCAAGCCTTTGAACATCAACAAATATAATCTTCCAGATTACAAAAACGCTACATTAATCACGTAAGAAAATCTACTGTATTAATGTATCCCTAGCACTTTGAAAACATTGAATGAAAAGCCAGTACCAAGATAAATCAATCTGATTCTCAATGGTTTGTTTGGCATCAAATTGTAAGTAAAAGTGGTGTTACAACTCGGTCCAATTTGTCCAGGGAATATATTGGAGACGTCTATACTTCTTGCAAATCACTACCCGCATGTTGCTGCTCATATTGCCTCTTTGTCGAGGTAAAGAATGGCAAAGGTCGAAACGGAAAGTCACCTGGTGAGTTGAGAATGAGTCCTTCGAAGTGAATAGTGTTTTTAAAGAGAACAAGGGAACAAAATCTCGGCACGCGAGTGCCCACTGGCCAAGTACCCGCGTTGGATTGCGTGTCGTGCATTACGTATGGCCGAGTGGTTACTTGGATCTCAAGGACGTATATGTACACTAAATATGTATTCCGAGCACGCGTGACTGGTTGGCCACCACTGTGTATTACAGAACGAATTTCGTTGTTCCGCCATTATGGAGGAACTTCGCCGGTCGATAGCATTCGTGCTGCGATTTGCATTTGCATTTAATAGTCGAGCGTTATATAAATTCTGAAATGAAACACCTGATGACCTTGAAAAACGTTATTCCTGACTTTCAAATATCTTCATCGCTCTATCCAATTGAATTATCTGTGTGAGAGGTACTTCTCTATTTTTTTTTTTTTGCTGTAGAAGCAAGTAGTTTTTGCAAGAAGCTGTAACTTTTAAATTGTTTTGTAAATTTACTTTTACATGTACCTCAAGATAAACAAGTTTCGGCATATTTTTGCCGACACCTGGAAAAGCGCCTGCGCAATACTTCGTGACGAGTATTGCCAACTTAACAATGACTCCTCCTGCTCGTTCACTATAAGGGAGGATGCGCGCTTAAGTTGGCAGTACTGGACACGAAATGTTGCGCAGGCATCAGAACAAAAGAGAATCGAATCTTAAAAAAATTAACTCCAGTTGATTGGCTAAAGGATCTTAATTTCAGTGTTTAAAAAACGCGTAAAAATTATTATGAAGAATAATTTAACCCTGATGAATATAATTTGCAAAAGAAAAAATTAGTGAAAAAGATACTATTTGAAACTCTATTAAAATTAGTTCTTAAGCGGTGAAATAGAGCGGGCATAAAATTGAATTAGGTCTATTCAAAGATGGTCATTCATCAGAGCGACGACGGTGCCGGTTAAAATTAATCGCGGACTGTTGACAGAGCGCCAAAGGGAAGGTTAGTCTTGAATAGTCTGATCTTGATGTCAAACATGGGGCTGAAAGGAAGGAAACGAAGAAAAGCGCTGAAAGAGATAAAAAGTTAAAAAGAGTGACTTACTGTGCGCATAGTGAGCGGCTGCTGGATGATGGGGCGTTGGTCCGTGGGGGTAGTAACTCCTGTAATCGGGGCTGCCGACGACCCCAGTGACCCCGGTTGGTCCCCCTGCCCCCGAGGGTGGATCGAGGCTCCTCGGTTGCTCGTACCACGACCTCGGCGCGCTCGATTCGCTGCTCATGTCCATTATGTCGAGAATTTTTGTAGATTTTTAATCTAACACGTGTCGAAGGCGCGCGATCTTTTCGCCGCTAAAATTTCAGACTGAGAGAAATAAAGAGAGAGAAAGCAAAAGAGAAGGAAAGAAAGGCCGAGGCTGAAATTGAGGAGGGAAATAGAGTTGAAATCTTATCACTCAATGTGGCACCCCTCTTCGTGCCTCGTCACTACCGCTCGATGCAGTGACATAAGGTCTCTCTTATACGTCCTGGGTCCACCGGGGCTTTCCCGGATTTTTGCTGTTGCTCTGTAACAAAGAAAAATATAAATCAATTTAAAGTAATAAACATTGGTAAAGTCATCATTAGAGAAGTAATGATCTCTGACAATACCAATTTTATGGACCACAAACCACAAGAGTAATCGAGTAGAGTAGTGCATGGATATGATTTTTGGTTGAATTTTTGTTTTTTACTAACGTGACCAGTTTCTTGGAAAGGTGTTTTAAAACTGGTTACGATTATTTTGAAGAAACTGGAAGAACGAGAATTTCATTTTAATACAGTTGAGCAAGGGAAATCGGCTTACGTGAAATTAAGACCTCCTATGTGCAAGAAGATCGGATGCCATCGGTATCGATAGAAAGACTTACGGCTAAATGGCCGGATCGAATTTCCAAGGAGCGAGTCTTTTATACCCGGAAGATATTATACCGCAATGTACCAATTACACAGGGTATTATTTTTGACACGGTGTTAAGTCACGGGGTTCATTACACTGCTTTGTTTCAATAAACAATTCGCGATTTTTTTCTTTTCAATTATTGTCTTAAACAAGTTTTTTTGAATTATTAAAACTTATACAACAGATGACTAAATTGTAACTTGCAAAAGAACCTTTAGTTTTAATTTAAAAGAAATTTTATACAAGAGTATATTTTTTTCTCTCCTGAGACAGGCTAAGATGTTTTAAATTTGAAGTTTTTGATAACTGAAATTCTTCGAATGGATAATATGAGCCTATTCAAAGGTCTCATTATTAAAAATATTTCATTGAAAAATCGAAATTCAACAATCCTAATAAGTGAAAAAGAATTTTCAGAAAAGTCTTTATGAAAGTCTCTATAATGAACTTACAAGAAAAGATGCAATGATAAAAATCCAATCTTTCCTGATTGCGACTCGATCTACACTTTAGTTAGAGAACACTGGAAATAAAAGATTTTGTGCAAGTGAGTCCGAAATTATTTATCAACACAATCGTGATCAAACAAGGTCATCGATAACGATATCGCTTCGAATTCCTCTACCAAGAGACTTAACTGAAAAACAATCTTCCAAAAAAATAATTGCCTTTTATATATAAACAGCTCTCAAAATTGTAGTACTTTCTTAGACCCACATTTGTTTAAATGATTCTCAAAATTATTTTCTTCTAATACACGCACCGAAAGTATCCTATTTTTTACCTGTGTATAGGGACGAAAGTAGGCATTTCCCGGCGAGAGGGAAAGAAAGTTACTTTTCCTCCCCGTGACGTCATAAACAGGGAGAAAAAGTACTTTTTCTTCCCGGTGATGTCATAAACGGGGAGAAAAAGTAACTTGAATTTTTTTTCTATTATTTTTTTTCATTATTCTATTCTTTTTTTTGTTTTTAAAAAGAAAAAAAAATATATATACTTTGATATCGAAGGGTTGTAGTCACGTGACCAATGTTGTATTGTTTTTCCTCTAATTGTAACTTTACGCCTGTTTCCATTATTATTTTCAAGTAGATGGTTGTACTTTCGGTATACGTGTGTTAGAAAAAATAGTATGTGCTACACGGGAGGAATATACTATTTTTATATGAGTTAAGAATGATTTTAAGTATCAGAGCTAATGTGAATTGCTGTTAATATTATAATCATCAATTATTATTGTTATTTATAGTTATAAAAGCTGATTAAAAATGTAGAATAAAATATACTAGCAAGCAACAAATTAAAATCAGAGTAATTATAATGTTGTCTTCATTCTTAAAAGGAAATTTTATATTTAACTAGAAAACTGATTTTTGTCGGATCGAGAAAGCAGAAAATAGAACACTCAAAAAAATACGTGATAAGATATTGTCCGAAAAGAGATAAAATTATCGATAAGATTGAATCAAGAATTCGACAGACGAACGTGATTAAATTTAATTAAAAGAGTGATGGAGGAAGATTATTTTTTACGTGTAAGAAGTGAATCTTTATCGCTATTACATTAAATGAGGTGCGCAAGGAGCAGTAAAAAGAAAAATTAAACTACAAGTATTAGAGATAAAGTTGTCTTCTGACAATGTTTAAGATATACTTTAATGAATAGTGAACGTTATTTGACTTATCAAAGTGACACCGGTAGCAAATTACACATCCGTAATCGCTATCCTACCGTTTAACTTCCAGCTAATTTATTCCGATAGTGAACTAATTTCTATTAGACGGATGTCCAACCGAGTCGTACAGGATGCTTATGGCAAATGGACGACCTTTCCAACACTTCACTTTATTTTCAGTCTTATCAGAGTATCAAAATTACCTACAAAGCACGTAATTAATCCTAAAGAGAGCATATCTTGAAAACATCAATGACGATCGACGAAGTAATGAATTCATCGATCAAATTATATCATCAGCCTAAAATCCCCTGTTTTATTTATCAATGAAATTATCAAATCACAAGCTTATCAGTGATGTAGAAACCTAACAATAAGTATTAGGAAAATTTGTCCGGAAACTCACTGCGATAACCATTTAGTTTATAGAAGCTAAAGAGAATAATTACTAATTTTTCAAGGAAAAAATTTATCAAACGGTTCGTCCTCTGGAAGAAATTTATCTAATGCGTTAAAGTTGTAACAAGCAGAACATCAAACCTTCGATAAGAAACAAATGCCAAAAATATACGCAGATAAGCAACCTTTAATCTAAGTTTTATCATAAAACTCATGTAACAGAATGCAAAATAATTAGATAATACTGAAACACTTTTTTATTTATTTATCTTTCTTACAAAAAATCAAACATAAATAACAAATCCTGGTAATTTTACTGGAAATATATAAGTAAAAAATTGCGTCTTTGACTTTTGACTAATCATGATTTTAAAGAGATTAGATATACATTGTATTTCATACGAATTTATCGTTGATCTTTTCCTTCATATGTCAAATTTTAACATAAACAATGATAAATAATCACTTCGCAGGTAATTTTAAAATATTTTATTTCAGGCTAAAAAATCAAGAAATTTCACAAAGTAGATTGTGTTTCCTAAATTTTTTTTTAGATTATATATATTTTTCTTCAGAATAAACACAATCTTAAAATCTATTCTTTCATTTATTTTAGAACATCATCTCTAAAATCGCACCAGAACAATTTATGAGAAATTAATAATTTTAGTACGTTAAACTTATAAAATGTAATTCAAACTGATATAAATTATTTGTAATTCTTTTAAAATATGTATCTTTCACTAAGATAAATTTTAATCCCTAAATGCGTAAGACTCGGGTCTTCTTATTGAATAATAAATTTTCTTTAACGTCAAAAATTGTAAGACAACTAAAAACGGACGAAATATCTTATCGAGTGATTTCTGTAATCTGGTGTGTTATCCTCAAGACCAACAGTTATGACGCCTGATAAAAAAATCTTCGAAAAAAGATCATTTCGATTTGTGAGGAAATATTTTGGAAAAAATTAGGAAAGGATTTTCTCCTGAGAACAAACCTGAATCTTTTTAGAAACGATTTTTGAACTTATAGCAAATAATTTTTGAACTTAGAAGTCATTTTTAAAACTTGAACTAACAATTTACTGAACTTAAAAGAAGCAATTATAAACTTGAGAGGAATTGACTTTAAGAGCCTTTTGTTAATACGTTCCTGGTTAACAATAGTTACTTTTCCCCCTCGTCACGAGAAAGCAACTCTGCCACTCTCTCGTACATTGGTTATTGCACTTATAACAGCATAATCATTAAAGAATTCAACGGTACCTAAATCACTATAACATCTTTCTTTCACTATTCTTCTAGGAATATTACAAATTACTATGATTACAGAAAAAATATGGAAGCTCCTGATATGCAAAATAGAAAATAAGATAGGCAAACAAGTAGAAAAAATGATAAAATGAAAATGAATAGCACGTAAAAGAAATTGTGAACACAAGAATTGCACGTGTGGAAAATAAACTATTTACGAAATTTCTTGTACATTCAAGTATATCATTTGTTTCGATCCGACGGCAACAATCAAGCCACTAGAAATAAGCCTCACAGATATTTTATTTAAATAATTTTCGCAGACAAGGTTACGTGCAATTTTTTAAAAATGAAAAACACATATCTTTAAAAATACTATATTAAAACTATTTTAGACGTTTTTATATTTTTTTTATTAATATTTTTTTAAAAATGATAAAATTTTTGAAAGATAATCAACATATTTAAAAAATAATAAACTTTTCCCAAGATGATAATAACTTTTTTGACAAAAAAGTAAAGATTGTTGTATTAATACAAAATTTGCCCCAAGATTTATTAATATTTTTTTAAAAATGATAAAATTTTTGAAAGATAATCAACATATTTAAAAAATAATAAACTTTTCCTAAGATGATAATAGCTTTTTTGACAAAAAAGTAAAGATTGTTGTATTAATACAAAATTTGCCCCAAGACATTAAAATTTGTCGAAAAAAGGCAAAAGCAGTTCTGATGGAAATAAGTAAAGCAGGAAAATTGTTTTAAACTCGTGAAAGGGCAAAGAAATGTGTACACATTACGCATACAAAGGCGCAAAAAGTAAAAAATAGCGAGACTATAATACATATATACATAAAGATTAAAATTGAATAAACATGAACCTGAATTCAAGAAACTCGACAGAACCGATTTACGCTCAAAGGTATAAATTTTACAACTTCCGCTGGTACTCAAAGAACGCAAACCATATACTTGAAGTCTTCATTAGCAGCAAAGTGCAAAAAAATTGGAAAAATCAAAACACAATTCGTTATAAACATTTTATCCGCAAAATACAAATTTTGAGATTCAGTACAATAGGCAGGAAAATAAAGAAAAATGAAAAACTTTTGAGGCAAATTAGCTAACAACCAATCAACTTTATAGATGTTTAATCAACGTTTGAATCTGAGATTTGCAGGACACTGATTTAAGAGCCTATTATCAGCTTATTAGAACCAAATATAAAATAAATTTTTAGATCTATATATGTATCTTCGTGGAGTTATTTTAAATGCGTCGCTGCGCTAATAAGTGGAGGCAATTCGCGGCTAATAAATGAAAACACAAACTGCCACGTGATTATACTTGCAAATCACCAATTATACCTTGCTATAGACCGACAATATGGTTTACGTTCCCTATCGCTGAATGCAACCCCAGTAAGTCCTTTATTGTTTAACCGGTGCCTCGCGAATAACTATGTTCCGCTTTTTATTCGTCAACGGAAATGTCCAGAGATTGGAAAGATAGTGCGAAGAAAGACATGAAATTTTGCCAAAAGCCTTTGCCTTTGTAGAGTAGAAGATACGCGAGGCATGAAAAAAGTATAAAGTTAAAAAATGAAAAATGTACAATACTAGAACAAAACACAGAATAGATAAAATAAATTATAAAGAATAGATAAAGATATAAATAAATAGAAGTAAAACACAAAGGATAGATAAGGATTCTGACAAATAAGAGAAAAAGTCAAACGCAGTACAGATAAAGGTCCAAACATGAAATGCTCCAATAGATAAATCGTCGCATACAGTAAATAAAGAATAGGATAAAAGGAACGAAAAATATTTTAAAAATAATAAAATACTAAATCGAAAAGCAAAGATGATGCACACAATAAATTAAAAATAAAATACAATAACGTATTGAAAAAAAATTTTAATTTAGTGAATGAAATTAGATTTTAATAAATAATTATTAACAATTAGAATACTATATTTGATAAGCATGATTTTACAGTACATATCTTATATATTAAGATAAAAATCAAGAAATTCAACAATATTTCGAATGTTCGTTTTTCATTACGTTATTTTCAAACTCTTTTACTTCAATTTTGAATAAATTTTCAAACGTTTATATTAAAATATTGTGCACAATTATTTAGCTAAACTTTTCGTAAATATTATACGTTCATACGTATTCACATTAATTTATTCGCTAATCAGAATTGTATATAGATTCAAGTTGGACGATTATTGAAATAAATGTTATTATTATCAGAAACGTCATATTATCTATGTATTAAAATCTGTCTATAACAAACTTTTTGCATTAATGTGTTATGACTGACAGGATAATTATATGAAAGAAAAAAATTTCATTATTATAAAAATAAAAGTATTCGTCAATAAATAAGTATAGCCCCAGATAAAGTAATTTATGATTCGTGGAATAAATTAATACACAATGACCACTATTTTTTCATTAATATTAATTTAATGCAATAGATAAATAATCTTTTTACAAGAATATTTGTCTCACATTTTGGAAATAATATATTGTAAAATTTAAAAAATGACAATTTTTTTATTTTCATTTTATTAAAATAATATTATTTATTTTTCTAGTTAATAATATACTTGTGATAAAACAAATAAGAGAAACTAAACATTTTATGACTAGAAATCGTTTTTAAAATGACTGCATTGATTGGTAATTAGTTATTGCACTCTAAAACACCACAGACTTTTATTACAAAGTAAATTGTCAGCTGAAATGTACTTTTAGTGCATTTTGTTGAGGTATCGTATTTTACTGGTTTAATCAATTATACATCTATGTTACACATATGCAAAGTCATAAAATATTTAGTTTTATTATCAGTAGCTGCTCGTACTCATATTTGTTTGTTTTTAATATTAATATGCATCATTATTCATATTAATATGATTGGTATATTTTATGTAGTTACTGATAAATAATCTCTCAATCCTCGTATATTTAAATTTCATGAACCAGATTTATTTTATATAACACAACATTTAAATTCATCAAGAGATGTATTTTCTATAATAAAAAGTATTTTTATAATAATAATTGTACATATTTACTTTAAGTTTCTCAAGTTTACATTTCAATACATTTTTAATTTTGAAGTTTCAAACAATATACTAAAATTTGAATAAAATATTCCCTTTTATGACTTTTTAAACAGAAAAAAATGTAAATTAATTTAAAAAATAAATACTATCCACTGTAATCAATAAAATTTATTTACTTAATGGGATGATTTTTATAAAATAAATTTGAATCACTGATTTTAACATAAATTTTATAAGCGAAAGTTTTTGTTTCTTTTCAGCTGACTTAAAAAAACTGTTTTTTATTAAAGAAAAATAAAATAAGCATATCGTATACTTTAAGAGTTTGCATTTAATATCATGTTTGCGTTAATATTTTCCGCTGTTGAATAAATAATATTACTTATTGTTCATAAACTTGTGGAACTTTTTACAAAACCTATCAAAAGCGAATACTTATATTTTTTAATAAAACTAAACTGAATAATTTTCTGATATAAAAAGAAGAGATTCAAGTTAATTTCTGAATAATTGTCAACCTATATAACAAAAAAAACTATTGAAAACATTGAAAACTATTAAAAAATTATAAGTACAAAATACTATGCAACTTTCATTTTATATTAAAACAAGAATTGCAATTGAATTAATGTTTAGAAGAGAAAACAAGGATTCTATTGTTTAAGGGCTAATCTACCTGTTCTGCCGACGGGAAAGGATATCAACGTCGATTATATACACTATCGGCCATAAAATCCACGAATTACAACAATATTTTCCTAAACTTAGTGAAACACTGATAAAATGCTTTTAATACCAATACAAAATCGAAAACACGAACGAAAATGATGAGCTATTTGTGAACATTACCTCTATAAAATAAAATAAATTAGTGTAAAAGAAAATTTTACTTTTTGGTCGATTCAAGTATGAATTCGAAAATTCGATATTTCAAAACAAGTAATTTATTTAAAAACAAATCTATTTTTAATAAAACACCAAGATATCGATTTGACTATTTTATGAATTTCAATTTATAAACTATTACTTTAATGTTAACGATAATATTAATAACAATAATATCCATACACGAAAAAATTTTGTTTATTGAATTTTATATGATATTCAGAGAATATCAACTTTGTGAATTGATATGTCCAAGAATACTAAAAAGTTTTGTAAAATTCAATAAACTAAATTTTTCCGTGTATACTTTTATTTTTGCCAAAACTTTTCTAATTGTAAAAAATATTGAATCTATTTCTTGGATAAGTATATTAACTGATCATTGAAAACATTATTTATCCGGTGTTATCTCTATTACACTTTTTTTCAAGAATCACAACTTATTTTTTCACAATATTTACAAAGACAGTTTTCGGACTAACTGTTCTATCCGCTGACCCGCGCAAAAGCAAACTAAACTATAATAGTTCGTCATTACATGAACTGAGCTCAAATCTTTCTTAATGATTTAAAAGTGAAAAGCCGGGGACTATTAACACCTATTTACTTTAATTTGTCTAGACAGACTGAAGACGCCACTGACAAATAGGTTTTTAACGAACCAATACTGATTTGATACCTGACAAAGAAAATTTACGAACTCGGCGAAGCGTCCTTATCTCAAACAATTTACAGTCGAAAAACATTACGCACAAGGGCATAAAAAGATTTAGAACGACTGTATACATTTCTTGTAAGTTTTCTATTATAGTTATGTTAGCTTGAAAAACGGTATACTACCTAATTTTTTGAGTTGAGGAGCAGGTTAAAAAGTTTACATACTTTAATCCCGCAGAAAATCTTGGTTTAAATCGAAGTTATTTAATTGTTTAGTATTATAAAAGCTTTACAGAATTACAAAATAATCAATTTTTGCAGTTATGTTAAAACCCACAACTAGACTGAATTTGATAGAGAATAAAGAAAGAGAAAAAAAGTTTAAAAAAGCTCATCACTTCTGTTTGTATATATTTATTGCATATTTAATGCTATGTAATTTATCTTGCGTCGTTTACTTATTATTATTTACTATTATGCTAACAGGATAAATATTTTTTAATATTAGCTTTATAATTATTATAAATATTTATTTTTAAAATTTATTAATAGACAATGTGTTTACAAACTTACAATTGATCTATATCTTTAAAGCGACTTTGTAAATTAAAATCGTTATTGTTTGTAAATAAGTTTAGATTACTTCTGTGTTTATTTTATGATCCTGACTTGCGAGAAAGTTAACTTTACATATTATATATGATTATATACTATGTTTATTGGTCACAAAGGCTTTTATTTATTTAATACACGAAATAAACTTCGCTCAAACGAGTTTATCATTTTTTGCCCAAGGTTCATGTATAAATCTCGTCTTTCCACTTTCACAAAATCTTTTTAATTAAAAATGCACAAATTGGTTGGCAACTTAATACAGTTTTGTTCCTAAAACTGCACTCTTATTAAACTAATCCAAATTATTCTTAATAAAAAATATAGTGTAAAAGTCTCAATCCGGATAAAGGATTAATTGTTTATGTATAACATCAACAATCAGGAATGATAATTGTATGATGACAAAAATGAGATTCTATTGATAATCATTAATATCTATGCAACCAAAAATAAAACTTTGTTGGTGATCTAGATTTGCAATCAAGAATGAAGTTAAATTGATACTCAACAGCAACTATAGAATTTTGTTGTTTATCAACAACTATACGATCAGAAATACAATTTCGTTGATAGGCAAGGTTTGATCAGGACTGCAAATTTGTTAATGATCAGCAACTGCAAGAAGTTAATCCACTTCTTCAACAGGTTTTCAAACAAATTTTCATCATTGATCAGGACCCAATTTTGACGAAAGATCAGAAAATAGAAATGAAAACAACACTCTAATCCAAATTGTGAGAAACAGCTTATTTGACACATTGTTAAGAATCTGAATTTAGACTAATGATCCAAATGCCACAAGTTTCTATTCAAATTGATCTCTTTTCACTGAGAACACAAAAACACAATGCACCTTATCACTGATCCTTAAACTTCAGTAGTTGAAGAAAGGCATCTGTGTGACACTCAATTCTCGATCACTCTGATAAGCGCGGCTCGAGATCAACAGTAAACTCCTTACCTTATCTCGAGTATCAATCCTTTGATAACGATGATAGCGATTAGTTTGTAGGTGGCGCGAGTGTTAACACTAAGTAATCACCAGATCACTGCACTGTACACACACACAGCACATCGTTTTCGAGTTGCTAGATTAGGCTCCTGCGGGTCCAATTGGTAAGAACCTTTCTAGGTTGTAACTTTCTCAACGATTACTCGCTCAGAAACTAAATCCTTGCTTCGTAACTGACAGTAATTTTAAAAAACAACATGAAATAAGCGCGTTTTAATCGCGAAAAATGAGTCAAGTATTTGAAAAACGCGCGCGCACACGAATCGTCGATGCAACTATCGTGGCACCCGGCGCGAAACTAAAGCGCAGAAAAACACAAACCCGTGAAGCCCCCACGTTCTCCAAGAGTCGGGACTTTTCGGTTCAACTCGGGTCGCTGTGGAAACGCCTACAGCGCAGAGTACCACCTCCTAGCGGGCGTTAACTCACCCCACCCCCTTTCTACATTTTCTCCCACCCCAAGAAAGGTTTACCTAACCCAACTTACCTTCTTGCTACTTCTGTCAACACCGCGAAAAAAGCCAGTTTATATGCTCACGGAACAAAAGTTCCTTGTAACGATGTCCTCTCATTCGTGAAATTCCGCGAAAGCTACAAGGGTTCATTATTTATTGGGAAAAGTATCTAGATTGTTAGGGGTTACAATGTCTTAAAGATAAGATTCAGATTACATAGAAAAACTAGACAATGTTTATTTATTCTCATTAAACGTTGATAATAAGAAATATGCTTTGGGTAACAAGTAATAAACTTTTGTAACCACATATAAGCATTAGGGGCCGTTCATAAACTACGTCACGCTTTCGAGGGGGGGGGTCGAATTTGCTGACCGTGATGATCTGTAGAAAAAAATGGCGCTAATGCATGTGAAGTTTGTGACGACAGGGGGGGGGGGGGGGAAAAAATGTAAAAAATAACTTGACGTAGTTTATGGACAGCCCCATACTTGTTCATTTTATTGCGTCCAAAATAAATTTGATGTTAAAAGGTTGGCAGAATTGGAATCAGGTAGAAATATACCACCGGCATATTACTGAGTCAGTACGGATGCCGAAGATGATGAATACAGGATTCCCACAGGATCAGTACTGGGCCAATATGGGCTCGTAACGCTTTTGAACCCAATACTAGTATTGAATCAGTACTGAAACAGTATGAAGCCAGTATTAAATTACTATAGTGATACAGTACTTGTTGTCAATACAGATTTTAAGTACTGATATATAATATTGACAATCTCAGTACTGGGTCACTACTGATTTAGTATCGGCTTTATACTGTTTCACTACTAATTATCAGTAATGATTTAGTCCGTACTGAGCCGGAGTTAAGACCGTTACGAGCCAGTATTGGACCAGTACGGACCCTGTGGTTTTTGTATTTACGCATTTGTTAATTAATCTATCAAATTTATTTTGTTATATACCCAACAAAATTTAGGAAATTTAGTAGAGCATAAGGTTATTGATGCATTTTTTTAGGAGTGAAACTTAACTAAAATTTTTGGAAGAAAAACTTTAAGTTACAAATATATACTACTTAAAACTATCTTAGGGGTAGCGTATACTATACGACTGTATACACAGGGGTCTTAGCATGACAGCTGTCTCTACTGACTGTCGTAGCATAATATATTATTACAACCCTTTAAACACAAATGCATACATATATGGCAGAATTTTTTATTGTCGCTTATAAAATCATGAACCAAAAATCGGTTTAGATAATAAAAAATATTGATTTTAATAAACCACTTGTAATATCACTAAATTTTATAATAATTTTAAATATACAGACTAATGTATTCTTAGAATTATTGTAAACTAGCGCCTCTTCCGGCCGCAAGCGGCCGGAATCGTTGCCCTTCTATTCAAGCTTTCTATTCTCAATGCTTTAATTTAACATTCGAGTGTCATCGAGTTATTTCGAGATTTTCGATATTAGAGTTAAAATGGCTGCTTTCAATTCGAGATTTAGTGCCATGTCTTTTTTATAATAGGAATTGAAAATTACGACCAAAATTATGGTTAAAACTTTGTATATATGTTGTTATGTTATTATGTTAGTTATATATATGTATATATATAACTTTGTAATGATAAATTCATTGTGTACATTTACCAAAATTATTTGGCAAAAGATCACGGGATATTTGCCAATCGTTGTATTAAATTTGCATCTGTGTATGCATATTGAATTTTCTATTGCCAGTTGTATATGAAACTCGCGATACCAGCACTTATTACATAAATTATGATAGAGAACGAATGATCTGTAACCAGCGGATGCCAGATTCGTTCAGCGTCACTGAATCTTGCTGAAACTGCACCTAATAAAAATGACGTTTTGTCTTGCCAAAGGAAAGGCGTCACTCATTTTTATAGTTTTAATAACACAGCCACACACAAAAAATGTTGGTCTTGATCTGGAGGTCTCACCATGATTACTTTGTTTTTTTTGTGGGTAGGGGGCGCTGAATCCGAACCCGAGGTCCATTTAACCCCATCAGATCAGAATTTTGAGATAACATAAAAAAAGCAAAAAGACGTAGTTTTAGATTTACAGACACATAAAAAGAAATTATCTTCTGATCTAGGGGTTTGACCATGATGATTTTATGTTCTTAGGGTCGCTGAATCAGAATCCGAAATTCATTAAACCCTTATCAGTTCAGGATTTTGACATAAACTCAAAAAACACGAAAAAAACACTCTTTTTGAGCTATAGAGACACCTAAAAAGTAATGTACTTTTGATGGGTCTGACTAAGATTACTATATGTTTTTGGGCTCGCTGAATCAAAATCCGAGGCCTATATAACCCTATCGGATGATAGATCTTAAGGAAATTTCTTTTTGAAGCTAAAAATACTTGTTTTTAAATTGTTTTTTAAGGTTATGTCAAAATCCCGATCAAATGGGGTTAAATAGGTCTCGGATTTTGATTCAGCTACCCCAAAATGATACATTCATCAAGGTCAGACCCAAGATCATAACAAAATTTTTCTTCATGTGTCTGTAAAGATAAAAATAGGACATTTTGACGTGTTTTTTTAGGTTATGTCCAAATTCTCATCCGATAGGGTTAAATAGGCCTCGGATTTGGATTCAGCGATCCCAAAAACATATATAGTAATCTTGTTCAGACCCCCAGATCAAAAGGAAATTACTTTTTAGGTGTCTCTATAGTTCAAAAAGTGTTTTTTCGTGTTTTTTGAGGTTATGTCAAAATTCTGAACTGATGGGGTTTAATGAATTTCAGATTCTGATTCAGCGACCCTAAAAACATAAAATCATCATGGTCAGAGCCCTTGATCAGAAGAAAATGTCTTTTTATGTGTCTGTAAATCTAAAGATACGTCTTTTTTGCTTCTTTTTTTGATTTTATCTCAAAATTCTGATCTGATGGGGTTAAATGGACTTCGGATTCGGATTCAGCGCCCCCAAAAATATAAAGTAATCACGGTGAGATCCCCAGATCGAGACCAAAATTTTTTTTTGTGGCTGTGTTATATATATACGCCTTGCATGTTATACCTGTAATTATATATATACACTATGAATCCAAATTAATCAAATCTTTGCTGATTAAATTAGAACCAAATAGAAATTAATTAAATTACATGATCCATAATTATTATCTAATAATTATCCATATCTATAAAGAAATGCTCATAAAACTTGTAGCGATATATTTCTAAAACAAATATATAAAAAAAATAGTCTAATTATAGAATTGACAGCTATTTCGTGTCAATTTCTGAAATCGAATTCCACTTTTAAAAAGTTGGTATGAAAAAATAGAGAACCTGAATTAAGTGAATGTGAAAAGATGATGAGATTTCGGAGTATTATTATGTCCATGAATGAGATGTCTCGCAACATTTCGACGGTTCCAAATTTAGATCAGATCGGGAAAACGAGAACCTCGTGCCACGTGCCTCTCGCGAGAAGATTACGCCCGAGATATATGCGCCTATATATGCCTGTGCAGAGAGTAATCTTGATAGTACCGCTATCTAGATGAGATACGTCGATTAAGATACGCCCCTCGAAATCTGAAGTCTGAAATCTGACCGAGATGCGACGAGAACGTAACCCTCTGCTTGAGTTACAGGTTGTCGTAGGTCGTCACACTAAATAGAAAAGATCTTTTAATATACCAGTCTTCTACAATTTTCTACCTCTCCCACATTTTCATTCACAATCAACCACATTCCTAAATCTGTGGCCATGTATATAACTACCCCAAATACTAAAAAATGTTCCTCTTTTTCTGTATCGTCTTTCCTATATATGTGACACGATCTGAAGAGAGGGACCTTACAAGCATTTGAAATTAGGTTATGTTTGCTGACAGTTTTAACTTAATTAATGCTTTCTTTTTAATTATTTGCAACGAAAAAAAGTTTTTCTTGAATAGCTT
>WNHD01000516.1:0-29762 GCA_011057455.1 Ganaspis sp. Gsp50
TACCTAAAAATACTTAAAATGTCTTTAAAATATTCCAAAATACTTCAAAATATTTAAAAATTCTTCAAAATATTTAAAAATATTTAAAAATACTTAAAAATACTTAAAATGGTTTTAATATTAAAAATAATTACCTTCAGTAATTTAAATTCTATATAAAATTATTTTTGCATTAAGCCTAAGAGCATTAATTAAAAAAACTTTCATTTTTTCAAAAGTAATTCAAATTCTTACAAAATATTGAAAAATTCATTTTTTTTTAACTTACACACATACTCACATACAAAATATAATGAAAATTGGATTATTTCTCTAATGGAAAAATCATTTACTTATTACGTTCTTCAAGTTCTTAAATAGTACAATGTTATCCTTTTTTCCTCTTTCTAAATTCCCCTTTTTATGAAAGAAAATCCCCTTTTTTAAAATTAAAAATCCCCTTTTTCACCTAAAATTGAACGAAAAAACGACTGTGATCCCTGTTAGTACTTAAAACTTACTTAACTTAGTACTAAAATAACCTGTTGATTAATATCGAAACGTTCCCAAGATTCCTCAATTTTGAGACAAAAATGACTTATTTGATTGTGGCACTATTGCGCAATTGAATATCTGGCGTGTTTCTGTTTTCTTTATATAAAGAAAGGCTTATAAGGCTTATAAGGCTCGGGAATGCCTTCAGCTTTGCTTAGCCCCGTGACCCTATTTTCACAATTGGATTCGAAACCACAGATTTGTCTTGGAGAATTGTTGCGTTTCATCCAGCCAATTTTATCAAATTAGTTTTCATCCCGAGATTTAATTGTGACATTAACGCAACATCTTCATCTTGGAATTGCTTGACACAAGTACATGTATGTATATATGAGATTCTTTGTTGAAACATTTATCTTCTTTTACGATTAACAAGTAACTTCCTATTAGCGCAAACTTAACAAAACACTGACCATTCTAATTGTATATAATTATCGTGTCGATCCGTCTCGGCGTAGTTATCACAAGATCGCTATTATATCCACGCGCAACTTTTCCCTTTCTTGAGGTTCTTTTCCTCCACAGTCTACACTCTGCAAGGTGACACAAATTCTAAGTCAATTAAAGTTATTACATTCATAATAGAGCCTTGTTGCACGTTTCATATTTAGTCATCATTTTCATTTCTGTTCGTTCAACACTTTTTTCATTTTCAAATGTGTTTCAAAATATTCTATATGGAATTCCTCTCGTGTAATTGAATTACAATTATTGTTGGAAGAAAAAAGTAATGGGCAAAAGTAATTGTAAAAGTAATTGAAAATTTGTCAATATTTCTTTCAATTGAAAATTTGTTAATATTTTTTTCAATTGAAAATTTGTTAATATTTCTTTCAATTGAAAATTTGTTAATATTTCTTTCAATTGAACATTATTGTATTACATACTCAAAATTCTTTTAATAGTTCCTTTCGTTTAACAATTTTTCGAGGGGTATTTTCAAGTTTGAAAAAAAACAAATAAAAATAATAAAAATAAATAAATAATAATATTAAATAATGTGTAATAATATGATTAAAATTAATCAATATGACGTAATAATTCTGAAGTTTTGAGAAATGAAGCAATTTTCTTTGCGGAAGATAAGTTAAAATTTTTGCTGGATCTGATTATTATTCTGGTGTCTGGCGAGCTGCCAGAGGCAAATAGCCAATCCTTAGCTAATAGATTAAAAAATGTAGGCGTTAAATCGTAAGTAAATGAAAAGTAAGTAGTGAGATGGTTATGCATGGAAAAGTCTGGGCCAACTGTATCGATTGCTTGGTTGCAGTATGTATATGTATACAGGGTGGAAGCTGAGGGGTGAAAATGGGTGGTTGAGAACCCGACGCTCTCTTCGTCCTCGTTGTTGTACGCCATCGGCGACACGAGGGTCACCAACCCGCTGCAAATCAATTTCACTATAGTCGAACTGCTTTTCTTCTTGGAACAAAGAAATATTATCTCTCCCTCAACGAATCGTTATAACGAGATGGCCTCATATTCTCATCACAAAATCTCCTCATTCCTCAATGAATAACACACCAAACACTAAAGCAACCTCATCTTATTGCACCGATTATTATTTTCCCATAACTATTGTACTTTCAACAGCTCTTGGCTTCTTTCACATGAAGCTAATTTTAGCACTTTATTACACTCGGATTCCGTTTTAATCAGTCTTTCTTTCTCAACTTCATTTTCTTCTTGCTCTTTCTTTTCTTCAACTTTATTTTCTTCTTGCTCTTTCTTTTCTTCAACTTTATTTTCTTCTTGCTCTTTCTTTTCTTCAACTTCATTTTCTTCTTGCTCTTTCTTTTCTTCAACTTCATTTTCTTCTTGCTCTTTCTTTTCTTCATTTTGCTTCCATTTTGTCTACTTGTTTATATTTTCTTTTCTTCTTTTTCTCTCTTTTCTTCACAGAAACAAGTCTTGAACCGTTTACACAAGCAGTTGATTTTGTGGCTTAAAACAAGACCAAAAGACTTAAAGACTCTTTTGGTCTTAAAATCAGTCTAAATTGACACTCATGTAAACGGTTCCATCCAATAATGGGATGAAAACAATACTTTTTTTCAGTTTTTTCTTTCTTTTTTCCTTTTTCTCTCTTTTTTCCTTTTCCTCTCTTTTTTCCTTCTTTCTTTTTTCCTACTTTCTTTTTTCCTTGTTTCTTTTTTCCTTCTTTTTTACATTCTCATAAAAAATGGGACTGTATTCAAATTGTGCGATTTTGGACTTTTGCTAATTTGTTTTCCTTCTTTTTGTTCCTTCTTTCTTTTCTCCTTTTTTTCTTTTTCCTTTTTCTTTCCCTTCTTCGTTTTACATCTTTTTTACTCCACTTGTACGTGTTGCTTGTCTCTCCTTTTTCTTCCTCTTGAATAATTCTTGGAAAACAATGATCCGGAGATTTGAAATGGGTTCGGCTTGTGACGCCAGGTTTTGTAAAAATAATAATTGCGAAATTGCCGCTTTAGCTTGTTTCGCTTGATACTTAACGATAATTGCGACTCATCAGTTTTTTGCGAGAAAATATCTTCCATGCGAAAAACACGACCTTTGACTGATTCGATTTATCTTTGATTCTAGGAAGGAGTTGTATTTATGGGTTTTAGATTGATATTATTGAGAGATTTCGTTTTACAAGATTTCTGTTTGGAATTTATTAAAAGGCTTCAGCTTGGAATCAAAGACGATCGATGCTAATAAAAGGCTTCGGTTCTAAATTATTATAAGATTTTAGCTCTCTTATTAAATGTTTTAAACTCAAAAAGCCATTGGAGTCAACCAAGTCATTGAAGGATGGTTTTACATTGCAAGGAAAGTCGATATTACTATCTTTTAATCGTAAAAGATTTAAGCATCATGTTATTAATGAGATTCGGTTTAAAATTATTCAGAGATAGACGGTATTCAGAGATTTCTAACTTAATTAATTAACAATTCAATTTCAAGAGGTATTATTAGAGAGATGAAAATTATATGAATTGTTAGAAAGATTTAGCCAAGATTGGTATTATTTTAACAGGCAAATTGTATATTTAGATGAGCATTTAATTTTATTTTGTATTTTATTTATTTTATTTTTATTTAGTATTTTATTTCTTTTATTTTTATTTAGTATTTTGTTTTTGTTTAGTATTTTTTTATTTTTATTTAGTATTTTATTTCTTTTATTTTTATTTAGTATTTTATTTCTTTTATTTTTATTTAGTATTTTGTTTTTATTTAGTATTTTATTTCTATTTAGTATTTTATTTATTTTATTTTTATTTAGTATTTATTTAGATACTTATTTAGATTTAGATACGTAAGGCCAAAGCAGAATAAAACGGAAGCGGTCCTTTATTGAGATTTAGACATTTAGGTTTAGATATTTAGATAATTATGTAAATTTAGATGTTTATCAACAGATAATTTTGAAGCGTCTTGAAAAATTTCAACGAATTAAACCCAAGTGGATCAAAAATAATTATTTTTGTTAAATAATTATTTTTGATAAATTATTATTTTTGTTAAATAATTATTTTTGATAAATGATTATTTTTTTTAAATAATTATTTTTGATAAATTATTATTTTTGTTAAATAATTATTTTTGATAAATGATTATTTTTGGCAAATAATTATTTTTGATAAATGATTATTTTTATTAAATAATAATTTTTGATAAACAATTATTTTTGATCCACTTGGGTTGAATTCGTTGTAATTGATTATTGTTGCTAATTTTTGAAACTGAAGCCGCAGGGTTCGAAGACCTTGATCCATTTTTAATCTTGGAAAATGATGCATCCCGTTGCTCATTTCTTGTAATATTTTCTTCTGCGAGTTCTCCTAGTGCATGAAATAAAAAGAGCCTACAAGGTGTAACTGAATCGAATGCCGTTGGCAATGCCTTCTCACGATTAACAAGGATTTATGACCTTGAGTCCGTGGTATACCGACTAAGTCCCCTTCTGTCGATGGTTATCGATGCTTTACTAGCCGACCTTCTCGTAAAGCGAGCACCTTATCCAACTTGAAGACAACTTCAAAAATATCTATACAAATGTACCCTCTAAACTGGCGAATTTTCCCCATGAAAAACACATTCATCCAATTACTTTTATTTCACTAGTTTCAACCAATTTGTTTCATGACTAATTAACTGATCTTTTTTTAAATACTAAACTGATCCTTTTCTGGATACAAAATTGATCCTCTTCTGGATACAAAACTGATCCTTTTCTGGATACAAAATTGATCCTTTTCTGGATACAAAATTGATCCTTTTCTGGATATAAAACTGATCCTTTTCTGGATACAAAACTGATCCTTTTCTGGATACAAAACTGATCCTTTGTTGATTATCTTTCTTGATGACTAAACTGATTATTTGGCAATCATTTTGTGAATCTTTAATTAGTGTTCCTTTGATGTCTAGTCAAACTGTAGGTCTACCCTGCGATTGTAATTGATTCTCTAATATGGCACCGATTCTATCTTCAAATTTTATCATATTCGTCGTCATGTTTAAATCATCACATTTTTCATCATCTCTAAACTTTGTTCTACGATATTTTTAACTGATCCTTTGATCCGTTTGAACTGATCCTTTGATCCGTTTGAACTAATCATCTGATCCGTTTGAATTAATCTCGTTTAAATGAATCATCTAAATAAATCATCTCTCAATATAGCATGCCTAAATAAATCATCTCTCAAGAAAGCATCCCTAAATAAATCATCTCTTCTAATTAAATCATCTCCAATTAAATCATCTCGTTTAAATTGATCATCTCGTTCAAATTAATCATCTGATTGAACTAATCATCCAATTCACTTGAACAGATCTTTTGATCTATTTAAATAAACCCCTTTGAACCTCTACAACAATTTGAATCAATGATTTTCATTTTTGTAGATAATTTTCATTTTCGTGGATAATTTTCATTTTCGTGAATAATTTTCATTTTTGGGACATTCTTTGATAATAAAAATAAAATTCTCAATGTTTTATATATTGTGTACAATAATTGTACAATTGTTTGACTTTACATAAATACGATTTCTCTGTTAATGTGAGCTCGAATGTGAGCTCGAATGTGAGCTCGAATATGAGTTCGAATGTGAGCTATAAATGGTTGTGAGGCCGCTCTTGTGACGACCATTTTTTTGACAGAGAAGCAATAAAAAATCTCTTTGAAAGAATAACTAGATCTGTAAATTCGTTTTTAAGCTTGAGAGAATCAAAATTGCATTTGCTTTAAAGCATCCAAAGTCTAGAACCTTGCACATCGAGATTGAAGGATTTCATTATAAAGGGAGAAGTGGCTAGTAAAGTGGCAGAAAGTAGAAAGCAGCAAGTCAAGTGGAGGCCACATATTCACGATACAAGGCGGACATCGACCCTCGCAAACTCATCAACACGCAACCTCTTCCCGGGCCCTTTTTCAATCCTAGAAGGCACTCCTTTACCCGATAAAATTACCTTTTAACCACACAACCAGATTTCTCAACACAAACAAAGTCCACCTCAAATCTTTACTGATTTTGCTTGAAAATGCTTCTTTTTGCAACAAAGATGTTGCACGTGTATCATTTTGTATGTACCCTTCTACTACTTCTACTTTGTATAATGTTCACATTATACATTCACATGTTATATGTTTAATTTTATCTCATTATACATGTTCACCCTTCACATTACTTTGTAAAATTATTTACCATTTGTTTAATCTACATTTTTGTACATTTATTGTTCTCCATTTGAAACATTTGTCAAATGAAACACGAAACAATGAAACATCCCGAATCAAAACTTACGTAAGTAAGTTTTAAAAAGTTTTAAAACCTTGTTCGATTCCCCGAAACTCTGAATGCTTCCTTTTAAAACCTACCTAAGGCCTAAAAGTGGAAGATTTGGAAATAACTGCCACTTTGTAGGACCTAAGGCTTATTAAAATTATAAATTATTAACTTATTAAAATTATACTAAAACTAAAACCTTGAACTAAAATTTTAGTTCAAAACATCAGTGTTTGCTGTCGAAATTGTACTAAAGGCAAATCGTTTATTCAAATGTTTCAAAATTTCTCAAAATTGAGGTTGAATTTGTACATCGTGATGAGTACAAATAGGACAATCTGAAAAGGTGCTTTTCTGAGCGTCGGTGAAGGCTCGCAGCTTCTACAGATCCAGATAAATGTGCAACATCGTTCATCATCCATTAGGCTCGGGTGATGATAATGCGCGTCCGCTCTTGAATGAAATGCCAGTTATCTTCTCCTATTATCGTTTATTATTTACCATATTACCCGCCCCTGGTCACAATCTAATATGTTAATCTCGTACCCTAGGCTACTGATCTCATCTTGATTATCGCCGGCTCTAGAGTGGCGATACTTTCCCGAAAGACAACCTCTGAAAGGGAAATCTGTCATCTACCTCTCACACATCACTCCCTCAACTATCCATCAATTCGTTCAAGCTTTACCAATTTACAGGCATCTATGTTATTTCGTATTTATTACTCAGTGTCTGCTATCTCCACTTGCAATCGACTATTACATTCCTCATCATCATACTTTGGTAAATTCAACTTGCAACTAGATATCTAAAATTCATATTCTACTGCCACTTCAACAAACTGGTTTTATCAATTTATTAACAGGACTTTAATTCTTTGGATGTGCCGTTTTTGCTTTTTTTTAATAACAAATTCTGCACGCCTTTTATCTTGATTTTTACCTTATTTAATTTTTTTGTACTTTTTCTTGACATTTGCCATTTTTTCTTCTAATTTGCGCTTTTGTTGTCTAATTTGCGATTTTTCTTTTTAACTTACAATTGTTTGTTTTTCACTTACGATTGTTTATTTTTCACTTACGATTGTTTGTTTTTCACTTACGATTGTTTGTTTTTCACTTACGATTGTTTGTTTTTCACTTACAATTGTTTCTTTTTAACTTACGATTGTTTCTTTTTAATTTCCAATTGCTTCTTCTAATTTAAATTAGAAGAAGCAATTGTATATGTAATTCTTCTAATTTAAATTAGAAGAAGCAATTGGAGAAGCAATTAATTAGTTATAATTTAATTTAATAATAATAATTAGGAGAAAAATCGCAATTGCGATTTTTACAATTGTTTCTTTTAATTTGCGATCTTTATTTCTAATTAACTTTTTACGACCTTTGAATTGAAATTTATTTTGATCCCAAGATTTAATGTTTTGTTTTATTAGTTTTAATTAGCTGCGTAGGTTTTATTTGAAGCAAAACAAAATGTCGTTTGGATTAATTTCCACAAGCTGCAGAAGCAACTACAATGTCATAAGATTTCTAGAGTGTATAATAGTCTTTGATGGAAACTTTAGAACTTTAGATAGTACGGTAGCTAATTTGGTAGCTTCTCGAGAGAAAATTAATCTACATTCCACCAGAATCAACCGGTTAACAGGATTCTGAATTTATCGATTCGTATTATCGTTTTGAAGGCTATTTCAAACCCTGTGCATTATAAATGAATCCCCAGTTCTGTAAATTTACTTTCTAAAACTTGGTCCATTATTAATATATTCTAATTTTAATTTAAAAATGAACTGTTTCTAATTTTAAGATAGCAATTTTAATCAAAAATTTCTACTCTTGATACAAAATTTATTACTTTTGTAACAAAATTTATTACGTTTGGTACAAAATTTGTAACTTTTGGTAAAAATGTATTACTTTTTGTACAAAATTTAGAACTTTTGGTACAAAATTTCTACTTTTGATACAAAGTTTATAATATTAATAACAAGAATATTTCAATTTTGTTTTTATCATATCTAATAAGAATTATTTTTTATGTTGCAGGAATTTGGAACGCGACTTGAGTCTCTCTGAAGATAGTGAAGATGAAGTGGATAAGGTAAAAAAAATAATTTCAATTTAACAAATATAAAAACTAGTGAAAATAAAACATTTTATACTAAAAATAAAATTTTATCTCATGCAGGTTTTACCATCGAGACCGATACCAGATCTTTCAGTCGAGTGAGTACAAATTTTTATCAATTAGTTTTATATTGTAATTAATAATTGATAATGAATAATTTTTTTTTAAAAAGGAGGCAAAATGAGAATAATAATAAAAGAATAAATGAGATAATAATAAAAATAATAAAAATAATGCAAGCAGATTCCACAAAATGACCCTCGCAAAAGAAATAAATAAATAAAAATAATAATAATGATAGTAATAATAATAATAGTAATAATAATAATAATAATAATAATAGTAATAGTAATAATAATAATAATAAAAATAATAATAATAAAAGTTAATAATAAAAAATAATAGTTTCTCATAATTTGAATAAAAACATTGGTTTTGGAAAGAATTTTTGATTGTATATAATTCAGAATAAATAATTTAAAATAGACGTTTTGGAATAGACGTTTTAGAATAAACAATTTCGAGTCTAAAATTTAAAATAAACAATTTGGAATATGTAATTTGGTACAGACAGTTTTGAATAAACATAGTGGAACATGCAACTTGACGGAAATACATTTTAGAGTTAATTTCTATTTGCAATTAAAACATTTCTGTAAACTATTTTTCAAGAAAAACGATTAATACTTAAATAATTAATATTTAATTATACTATTTAGAATAAAAAATTTAGAATGAGCGACTTAGAATAAACGATTCAAAATTAGTAATTTGATTTGCACATTTAATGTGCAATTTAAAATAAATATATGGAAAAAATAATCTATAGTTTACAATTTTAAATAAACAATTGGGTAATTTGTTGCAGAGACGATTTACAATAAACGTGCTGGAAAATTCTTTTTTATTCATTTATTCTTTTTTATTCATTTCTTCTTTTTTGTTCATTTATTCATTTTTATTTATTTCTATTCATTTCTATTCATTTCTGTTCATTTCTATTCATTTATATTCATATCTATTCATTGTATTTTTTATTTATTCATTTTATTTTTTATTTATTCATTTTTATAGTTTAAGTAAAACTAATGTTTTAGATGCTTCTAAAAAAGAGTCCTAACATTTAATTATCCATTCAAAATTGTTAATTTTAATTTATTTTGAATTATTTACTCCAAAATATTTATCTGGTTGGTTTACTCAATTATTTATCTATGGTTTACTCACAATTTTTAATTCTAAATACTTATTTCATAAAAGTCAATTATAAATTTTGAATATTTAGTGCCTACAATTGTAAATAAAGCATTCAGAATAAATAAATTAGTGTACACAATGTTGAACGATTATATTAAGAACTATAAAAAAACACTATTTATTTAACAATTTTTCAAAAAGTTAAAGCACGATAAAAGTATACAAATATTTACTAGATTTACAAAAAAATTTGCTTTTACATTTTTCGTAAATGAAAAAAAACGTTGCGACCTTCAGAGCCGTATATCTTCAATTATTTGATACTATAGTTTGTCATTTAAAAAATAAATTCTAAATTATTTATTGAAAAAACGTATATTCTAAATTATTTATTACAAATCGTATATTCTAAATTATTTATTGAAAAAACGTATATTATAAATTATTTATTACAAATCGTATATTCTAAATTATTTATTACAAGTCGTATATTCTAAATTATTTATTACAAATCGTGTATTCTGGATTATTTATCACAAATCGTGTATTCTAGATTATTTATAACAAAACGTGTATTCTAGATTATTTATTACAAATTGTGTATTTTAAATTATTTATTATAAATCCTGTATTCCAAATTATTCATTTTAAATTGTCTATTCTTAATTAGTTTTTAATTACTAATCATTATTTATGATAAATGATCTACACAAAATCGTCTATCCTGAATAACTGATCAAAAATTAAAACTTTACATAAAGAATTCGATTTAAGAATTTAAAAGAATTCGATTTAAGAATTTAAAAGAATTCGATTTAAGAATTTAAAAGAATTCGATCATCATTTCCAAGATAATGAGAACTAACTTTCAATTCTGTTTTTATTTGCAGTTTAACGGCACCTTTGCTTCCGGTGATGGCATCAGCAGCAGGACCACCCTTGCCACCCATGTCACCAATGGGAATGTCGCCGATAGGTCCAGTGTCCCCTACAAGACCTTTAAGTCCTCCGGCGACTTCTCCGCTCATAAAGCAACCGATGCCGACCCCGCCAAGAATGCTCTCGCCAACAATTTCAAGCCCTGTGAATAAACGGTCGCCAAATCCTATGGTTCACCAAAGACCACCCAGTCCACCTGGACAGGCACCTCCAAGTTCCGGAAGCGCAAGTTCCAGTTCGGATTCCGGATCGGATTCTTGCTCGGATAGCAGCGATGATTCAGAAGATGAAGTAACCCAGCCTCCGATCAAAGGCCCGTCAACTCCACCCTCTGTCTCACCTCCCGCTCCCGTCGAGGAACCACCTTCCGCAGTCGAGGAATCCAAACGTAGATGGGACCTCAGCTCCTTCATGAACAAGACCTCTTTGCAGACCGGTGATCAGAATTCGGAAACCAAACCAAAACAGGTACATTTCTTGCCAGAGATTCATTTTTTTTCATTCATCAACACTCGAAATATCTTTTAAAAGATTTTTATCACTAGAGTTGAGAACGTGTGCTTCTCTTTTGTATTTTGCTTTTAAAACCAGAAATGGCAATGTGCTTGCTATCGTTTGCTAATGAATTTGTTTAAAAATACTTTCTCCTTATTGACGAGAATGTAAAAAGTTGCAAATAATTTACCTTCATTGGAACGTTGAGAACCTTATTTTATTTTGAGAACTTTTCTATTTTTTGAGAACTTTTCTATTTATTGAGGACCTTCACAAGTTACAAAAAATTCGCTGTTTAAAATGTTGTTTCGCTTTTTTAAAATAAGAACATTTTTCAGAATGATGCATCGAGACGTGCAGTGTCGCCAAATGCCGCAGACGCGAGATCACGACGAGAAACGAATCGGAACGGCGTGCACGACTGGAAATTAGACGAGGCGTTGAAGAGAACCCGCAACACGACAATGATGAGCGTTTTGAGCGACAGTGAACATCAATCGGACACTGAGAAAGCCCAGGTGAAAGAAGAGGCCGAAAAGCCGAAACCACCCGATGTACGGAAACGCGGCAGACCCAGGAAATCGGTCAAGAGTCCAAAAACCAACCACAGGGCATCTGACGAGAATTCCAAGAATGTGACAAAACGCAGTAGACCTCGGGCAGGCTCAAGTGTTGGTGCAAATGGCAGTATGAAGAAGAAGGTGCCTACCTCAAAGTCAATTCTGACGACAAGTGATGACGCTAGCGATGCTAGGTCACCAGCTGTCTCTAGTGACTCTGAGAGTGATCGTCCGTCTATTCCTTCTGCCTCGGCTGTGAAAGTGCCAATAAAGCGCAAAACTCGACTGAGTGGGTCTTCTAATGAAGAGGGTAACGCTTCCGACAAGAATAGTGGCTCCGACGAGGATTCACGATGGAGGAGGGTCCCCGTGAAACGCAACAAACACCCCGAATCGCCCAAAAAACAACAGGAGAAAAAGAAGAGTCCAACCAAGTCCAATCCCAGGAGGCCCAGGTCCAGGGTCACCAACAACTCCGGCTGTCATTCTGATTCTGACAGCGATTCTGAATTCACCGGCAGCGAAGCTGTAAGGAATAGAATTCAGGTATTTAGTCTGTTAATTCTCATTTCATCTATTCACAACATTTGTTTCTTGATCCTTTCTTTCCGATTGAGTCTATCACTCCTAAATAGTAATCAAAAGATACATAGATTATTAAATGCGTTAATTACAATGAAAAGAAAGCTCCCTCTTGAGGGAGCAGTAATTTTATTGTAAAACAGTAAAAATAAAGCTCCCTTTTAAGGAAGTAATAATTTTATTGTTAAACAATATATACAAAGCTCCCTCTTGAGGAAGCAATAATTTTATTGTAAAACAATAAAAACAAAGCTCCCTCTTGAAGAAGCAATAATTTTATTGTAAGACAATAAAAACAAAGCTCACTCTTAAGCAGGGTTTCTACAACTCTGGAAAACATGGAATTTCATTATTCCTCATGGAATCATGGAAATCTCATGGGATTTTCATTAATATCATGGAAATTAATTTTTTTATTTAATTTCTTTACTTTACGATGTTTATTAAATTTTACCAAAATTTTATACCTTTTTTTTACAGAAAAAAACTCCAAAATACTTCAAAATATTTTAAAATACTTAAAGTGTCTTTAAGATATTTTAAAATACTTAAAACTACTTTAAAATACTTCAAACTACTTCAAACTACTTCAAACTACTTCAAACTACTCCAAAATATTCAATAATACTTAAAAAATCTTTGAAATATTTCAAAATATTTCAGACTACTTCAAAATACTTTGGAATACTTTATAATACTTGAAAATATTTCAGACTACTTCAAAATACTTTGAAATACTTTATAATACTTGAAAATATTTAAAATAACTTCAAAATATTTTAAAATATTTCAAAATATTAAAAAAAAACACTTCAAAATTCTTCAAAATACTTCAAAATATTTAAGCATACTTTAAATACTTCAAAATATTGTAATATACTTAAAATTATTTTAAAAGATTTCAAAATATTTAATGATACTTTAAAATAGTTCAAAGTATTTAAAAATATTTCAGACTACTTCAAAATACTTCGGAATACTTCATAATACTTGAAAATATTTAAAATAACTTTAAAATATTTTAAAATATTTCAAAATATTAAAAAAAAAACACTTCAAAATTCTTCAAAATACTTCAAAATATTTGAACATACTTTAAATATTTCAAAATATTGTAATATACTTAAAATTATTTTAAAAGATTTCAAAATATTTAAAGATACTTTAAAATAGTCCAAAGTATTTAAAAATATTAGTATTTTAAGTATTAAAGTATAAAACGATTTTACAGTATTAGCTGTTTAAAATATTTTAAAAGTATATTAAATATTTCAGATTACTTATAAATACTTCAGACTACAACAAAATACTTCGGAATACTTCATAATACTTGAAAATACTTAAAACTACTTCAAATACTTCAGACTACTTCCAAATACTTCCAAATACTTCAAAATATATCAAAATAATTAAAATTTCTTTAAATTTTGATATATCTTTAGTCAACTGCTGAGTGATAATCATCTTGACGTATATTTCTTAAAAATATTTCAAAATACTTCAAATTACTTTAAAATACTTCAAACTACTTCTAAATACTTCAAAATATTTACAAATACTTCAAATTTCTTTGAAATATGTCAAAATACTTCAAATTACTTCTAAATACTTCAAAATATTTACAAATACTTCAAATTTCTTTGAAATATTAATAAATACTTCAAACTACTTCCAAATACTTTAAATTTCTTTGAAATATTAATAAATACTTCAAATTACATTAAAATATTTCAAATTACTTCCAAATACTTCAAAATATTTACAAATACTTAAAATTTCTTTGAAATATTAATAAATACTTCAAACTACTTCCAAATACTTAAAATGTCTTTGAAATATTTCAAAATACTTTAAATTACTTTAAAATACTTCAAACTACTTCCAAATACTTCAAAATATTTACAAATACTTAAAATTTCTTTGAAATATTTATAAATACTTCAAACTACTTTAAAATACTCCAGATTACTTAAAAATATTTAAAATTTCTAGAAAATATTTAGAAATACTTAAAATTTCTTGAAAATATTTAGAAATGCTTAAAATTACTTTATAATATTTCCAAATACTTCCTAATACTTCAAAATCATTTAAAGCACTTCAAAATATTTTAAAACACTTGAAAATATTTCAAAATATTCAAGCTTTTTAAATTCTTTAAAAAAATTCAAGATATTGCAAAGTAATTAAAAATATTAGCATTTTAGTTTAGTTTAGTTTATTAAATTTTAAGTATTAAATAAAATATAAACAGATTATAAAATATTAGATTCTTCAAGTATTTTAAAAGCATTATATTATAATAATTTAAATTATTAGATTCTTTAAATATTTTAAAAGTATTGTAACATAATAATGTAAACTCTTACAAAATATTGAAAATTTCATTTTTTAATGAAAAAATGTATTAAAAAACATCATGGAAATTTTTCTATTTTTCTCATGGAAATCATGGAAAACTGATAGAATTCCGTGAAGAAAAATTTGTAGAAACCCTGTTAAGGAAGCAGTAATTTTACTGCAAAACAATAAAGAGCTTGAAAATACATTTCAAATATAAATTAAATAAATATGAATTTAAATCTAAACAATTTTTTGTTAAATCTAAATGTTGATATGTAAATGTTGAAATGTAAATGTTGAATTGTAACTGTTGAAACGTAAACTCCAATTCCGTTTACACAAGTCTTCTAATCAAGAAATTTTTTTGTTTAGACGACATAAAATTAACAGAGAGCTTTGTTAAAACTAGATTGACGCTACAAAAGTATTGTGTGTATTTCAGGTTGCCCGAGTGCCACCACGACCAAGAGCGCCTCTGACAAGAGCAACGTCTCCAGACAATTCGGACAGTGATACGGGTCCGGCTTCTGGAAAACTGCAAGAGGAGGACGGAGGCAATGTGCAGGACAAGAAAAAGAGTGATACTTTGCGAAAGCTGTTTTCTTCGGCGAAAGGCGGCGGCAAAGGAGGCGGCAAAGGTGGCAAGGGCGGCAAAGGTGGCGGCAAATGCGGAATATATGTGGAAGAGTATACTTCGGCGAATACACCAACAGGTGGAGAGAGTCCTTACAAGAGGCTTTCTTCGCAAACTTGCTCGGTACCTATCCCTCCGGTCAACTACGTCAATGGTCTACCCAGTGTTCTCTGCAGAGTAGACTTGAGTCGAATTTCACACATACCACAACCTTCTCGAGGTAAAGAACTTAGGCAACGTACGGAGCTTCCTGATACCAGGCCGTCTTCCAGACAAAACTCCTCGGTTCTTCAGTCGCAGAGGTCCTCTACACCTGAGGAGGGCGAAATCGTAGAAATGCCCCCTCAAGATGTAAGGTCTCATCGTGATGGACTATCAATTATGGACACGGACTCAAAGAAGAACATTGTGATTAAAAAAGAAATTGAGACCAAGCCGTGTTCTGTAAATATTATTAATATGTGTAAAGGTGAAGGTGATAGTGTCGGTTTGATGAACACATCCAGCAGCTCCAGTGCGGGTGCTGCTGGCTCTTTCAGTGTCAATGCGCCCAAGCGAAGACGCAATTTGAGTTGCAGTTCGGTTTCTAGTTTGAGCACTGTGTGCTCTGTTGATGTCAAGGTCAAAGAAGAGCCCAAGGAAAAGAAAAAGAAGAGGAAACGAAAGCACTTGGAGTCTGATGTCGTTGCTTCCAGGTCCTCTGCTAATCAGGTAAATTTTCCTCAACAGCTTGTTATTGAAGCTCCATTATTTTTAGGGATGAAATTGTAAAGTTGAAATTTACCGAATTTTGAGAGACAATTCTTTATAGTATTTGCAAGATTTATGTGGTTTTTTATAATGTAATTAATTTAAAATGTTTAGGTCATTATTTCTACATTTAAATGTTGAGAATCCTTTATGTTATTCATTCTCAAATGGCAATGATTTTTAAGAGGTAGTAATTTTAAACTACAATCGTTTTTTGACTACAATCGTTTTTAGTTTAAAATCGCCTTTATAATACAATCGTTTTTTTGACTAAAATCATTTTTTTACTACAATCGTTTTTAAACTACAATCGTTTTTAGACTACAATTGTCTGTAGAATATAATCGTTTTTAGACTACAATCATTTTTAGTATACAATCGTTTTTAGCCTACAATTATTTTAGAAAATCATGTTTAAAAAATATTCTTTTTAAAAAGATAAAATATCTTTTTCAAAAGATAAGATATCTTTTTCAAAAGGTAAGATATCTTTTTCAAAAGATAAGATATCTTTTTCAAAAGATAAGATATCTTTTTCAAAAGATAAGATATCTTTTTTAAAAGACAAGATTTTTAAATAATTATAGTATAATCATAATTTTTGATTATAATTATAATTATATAATTAATTATTATAGTATAAATTTAAAGAAACGATGAATTACAAAATGGAACAAAAATTACTTTGTGTAAATAGACAATTCGTCTATGTTTAATTGAAACTTTAATTGAGAAAAATGAAAAGATTCTTAAAAGACGATCAGAATTTTTGAGGACCGTGAGTTTTTAAAAGAAGGAATTAATTTTTAACAGGCAGAATACTGAATGAATTTGAGGATCGTAGGATAAAGTACTTAAAGATAGATCGGTTGAAAAACGAGAAGTAATTTTTAAAAACAATTGAGAATATGAGAATATTCAATGAAGATTCAAATACGAGAAATCCAAAAAATGAATTATAAATGCAAAATTACGATTTCTAAAATAAGGAAAATTTGGTTTTAATTTGATTTGAAACGTGCAGCAGAACATTTATAAAAAAAATTTCTCAAAGACAAACCAGTTTTCATGATGATCGTACGTTTTTAAAAATAAATCTCTTAAAGACAAACCAGGTTTCATAGACTGTACATTTTTAAAAGAAAATTAATATTAATAAAACAAAATGTATTTTTAAAACCGAATTAATTTTAAAAGGACAATGAATTTCTAGAAGATTAAATGAATATCGAGAAGATAAAATGAATATTTAGAAGATTAAATGAATATCTAGAAGATTAAATGAATATCTAGAAAACAATTTCTCAAAGACAGAATAAATGAGTTAAAAATCCATGAATTAGTTAAAGACATGGATCGTTCAAAAACATGATGCATTTTTTAACACCAAGAACGATTTTTGTTATCAAGAACGTTAATTTTAAAAAATTTATAATTTTAAAAAATTTATAATTTTAAAAATGTACAAAATTTTCTTTTAGTTGAAAAAACGATATTTTGTTCTTTTTAAATTTATACGCAATCACAATTGTCATGTACTGTGAAAAAAAATAAACAAATAAATTGTAGATTTTTATCATTAAATTATTATATCGTGCCTCTAGCTTTAAAATATTCAATTTACCATGATATCTATTTGAAAAACTATTAGTATTCCTATTTTTATCAATTAATTTTGAATAATTTATAATGGAAAATTGGTCTCTCTTCATCTTTTACAAAAATTAACTCATTTCGTGTTATTTTTAATCAATAGCAGATTGACGTTCAACCAACCAATCACGAACGGGAAGAAAAACCAGAAATGGATGAAATACCACCGCCTGAAGCGAAACGTCTTTATTTCTCCTACTTTGATCCTCCAGCTCAAATTAAGGAAGACGAAGAGAGGTGAGGAATTTTGATAAATTACAGTTTTTCTTTTTCTATAACCAATTGGGAATAAGTCATCTTTTTTTCTTTGGTAAACCCTGGAGTCGGGCAATTTTGAAATAAAGATATAACTTATCTCTAATACTCGAAAGTTTAGTCCATTCTGAATTTCTACACACAAAATGTGCAGAAAATAAAAATTTGAAAACTTCAAATTAAATATTTAAATTTGGAGACTTGAAAATTCGTGGGAATCCGAAATTATGTAATTCAAGGTTTCCAAAATGTATGTTTAAGTATCTTGGAAAATTTTAAATTACATAATTAAATTCCCTGGAGTCAAGTTTTTTGAAATGTTTTATGTTTTTATGTTTTATGTTCTTATGTTTTTTGTTTTTATGTTTTTATGTTTTTATGTTTTTATGTTTTATAATTTTATGTTTTTCTTTCTTTTGAAAGAATTTTTTTGATTTGTAATGTTATGTCTGCTTTTTAATTGCCTAACATTTAGTTATCTTTCATTATTAGGTGTTAAATTAAATTATTAATTAAAAATTGATTAATTTTTGCGATTTTCAGGGACCAGAATCAGTACCTGACGGAAGCTAAACGGCTGAAGCACAGTGCTGACGTTGAAAGCGACACCACGGCCCAAGGCATGATGTATATCGAAGCAGTAATGTACTTCGTTCTTACCGGCTGTACCATGGAGAATGATCCTGTAACCGAAAGATCTTCTTTCACCATGTACAGAGATACACTCAGTCTAATAAAGTGAGTTTTTTTACCCACTAATTAAGTAAATTGCATTTTTAATCAAATTTAAGTGACTTTTAGTAAATATGTGCTTCCTGTACTTGAATGAATCTTATTTTTGTCCACTTTGTTTCCAGATTTATCTCCTCCAAGTTTAAAACCCAACATGCTTCAGAAAGCAGTATAAATACCAAATTGATTGTCCTCAGGTACGTAATCCGAATCTAGTCCATTTTTTATTATATGTTACAATCATAACACTGAAGTTTGCAACTTTTTTTTCGTTCACAAAAAGTAGATATCAATTTTTTTTTGTAAATTTTGTAAATATCTTTATACATTTTTTAGCTTGTTTTAATTTTTTTACAAAATTTATTTATTCTTTGTGATAAATAAACAATTGATAATAAATAAAATAATAAAATAATAATAAAATAATAAATAAAATTGATAAATAAAGAGTGTAACAATGATTGAATAAGCAAAAAAACTAGTTTTTAATTTTTCATAAACGAAAAAAACGTTGCAAACTTCAGTAACATTTATAATCTTCAGAATATTGAATTTGAAATTTTTTTATTTTTTTAATTTCTTTTTTTATTGATTATTTTTCGTTATTATTTTTCTTTATTATTGTTCTTTATTTTTCGTTATTATTTTTCTTTATTATCGTTCTTTATTTTTCGTTATTATTTTTATTTATTATTGTTCTTTATTTTTCGTTATTATTTTTCTTTATTATTATTCTTTATTTTTCGTTATTATTTTTCTTTCTTACTTTTCTTTATTATTGTATAAACTTTATTATGTATTTGCTTTAATTAATATTCGTTTATTTAATCATTTAATCATTAGACTGCAAAAGATTTAATTGTAGAAATTGAAGAACTTGCTATAACTGAAATTAATTGTTTACAGCTTGTGGTGCCAATCACTTATTTATATGAAACTCTATCAAATGCGAAAAGTGGAAGTCAGGGAACATCAGAAGGTCCTCACTGATTATTATCAAAAGGTGAAAATTTAATAAATGATAAATTTATTTTGATATTTATTATATATTTGTATTTAATCATAAATTTATATTTAATTGTAAATTTGTTTTTAATTGTAAATTTTTTTAATTGTAAATTTGTATTTAATTGTAAATTTGTTTCAATTCTAAATTTGTTTCAATTGTAAATTTGTTTCGATTGTAATTTTGTTTCAATTGTAAATTTGTATTTAATTGCAAATTTGTATTTAATTGTAAGATACAATAGTAGAAAATAGATTATAATTAGAGAAAGAAATAAATAAAAACTTTTCTCAGCAGACTCCATCAACTCCAGTCCAGCCTGAAGGGCAAGGTACGCCTTCATTGTCACCCACACCATCACCAGCTGGGTCTGTTGGATCAGTTGGAAGTCAAAGTTCAGGATATAGTAGCGGAGAATTGGCCCACAGAAGTGCTAATGGTCAACTTCAAGCCGCTTCCTATGTTAGTGTCCCTCTTGGTGTTTATAACGCTTTCTCAGGCCAGCATTACCATTTCGGTTTACTCATGAGTGGACACGATCTTTGGGACCAGGCGAATTCTTTGGTGACCGGAGAACACAAAAGTGAGTAGCTATTTTCGAAAATTACTTTCTAATTTAATTTTTTACCTTTGAACGCATCAGTCTTTGAAAACTTCTGACAAATAAACGAGGTCCTTTAAACCAAAGTAGTTCAAGTCTTGTTTGCTCTTCCAAATTAAATAATGAGTCTCAAAAACAGTGAAACTAAAAGTTACATTATTGAGTCGCATTCACGAGCTTTTTACGTTTTGTTTTTTTTAAAAACTTTACGATATTCAATTCTTTATTATTACGATAATTACAATGTTTTTTCGTTTCTTTATTTAATTATATTTATCTGAAGGATTGGATTCAATTTAAATTCGTTGTCTAATAGATTCAATTTAAATTAGTTGTCTAATAGATTCAAGTTAAATTAGTTGTCTAATGGATTCAAGTTAAATTAGTTGTCTAATGGATTCAATTAAATTTAATTTAGTAAATCGTTTAATGTCTAAAGGATTGTATTTAGATTTATATTTAATTTTATATTTAGTTTTATATTCAATTATTCAATTAAATTTAATGTAGGAAAGAATTTAATGTCTAAAGGATTGTATTTAGTTTTTTATTTAATTTTATATTTATTTTATATTTATTTTATATTTAATTTAGTTGTCTAAACAATGGAATAAATTAAACCAAATCCTTTTAATTTTCAGAGTTCTTTATCGAGCTGGATGGAAAAATAGGTCCTCTAACATTGAAGAGTTCACTGCGAGATCTGGTGAATTATGTGTTAGAAGGGATCAATAAAATGCGAGCCCTTTGACCTCAGTGGCACAGCCCCCGACCACCTACTCCAAATTACATCACAGCTCTCCCTCCTAATATGGCTACGTACTCGAGCCTGTTTACGTAGAAGAAATAGACTCACTTTGAGCAAAAGTAGTGTTAAATTTTGATTTTTGTTCGTCGAGCACAATAGACGTGTACTACAAGGTGCTTGAGGTATTTTGAAGAACGGGTAAGTTTCTCGCCCTCTAACAAGCGAGGAACACGTCTCCTGGAGGGATACAACGTTCAGGTTTTCGGGGCGCTAGATCATCAAGAAATGCTGCACACCTCGTGATTCTGAGCGATTTTACTTCGAAGACTGCAAAATTCCTGTCGATACCCTCGCTACGGCCAGAGAATTGAGTAGAATTGCCTTTAAAAAAAACAAAGAAAACGTGATACGGCTGCGTAAGTTTGAAATTTTCATTCAAACAAGTGAGTTTCAATTCAGTGATTTGACACTAGATACATTTTGTATTAAAACAAAGATGCAAAATTTTGTAATAAGAGACCATTTTATATGTCCTCGAAATTAATTGTCAATATATTCAAAAATATGACTTTATCTTTGAAAATAGGATCATCTTTGAAAATAGGATCATCTTTGAAAATAGGATCATCTTCGAAAATAGGATCCATCTTTGAAAATAGGATTATCTTCGAAAATAGGATCCATCTTCGAAAATAGCTCCGTCTTCGAAAATCCTGGAAAACACGACCATCCTCTAAAACGGGATTTCATTTTGGAGAAAGGACTATTTTCAACTATTTTCAACTATTTTCAACTATTTTCGAAAAGATGACTATCTTGGAAGGTAAGACTGTTTTTGAAATGAAGTAGTCTTGGTCGCCAACCTCACCGTTTCATTTTAAATTACACTGAAAAACGTAGTGAATTTAGTAAAAATGGTAAATTTTAAAAATCGCTTATTCTTTGGTTTAAGTGCGAATAGTGAGGAATGTATTTTTCCGAGGTGTCTTGCTTTTTGTAAAACGTGAGTAGATACAATAATGAATCGGAGAACAAATAAAGTGCCACAGGAGCGTGCGCTCTCGCTCCTCGTCGCGGGGAGTCTGCAGGTTACCTGAAGCATATATGTCGTTAAGTGATCCAAATCCAAGAATACACGATGATATAGTTTATTACGTATATAAAGTGATTATATATACATAACGAGAAATTCTATATATATATATCTATATATATTTGAAACGTGTGTACAACATATAAGTGCGCACGTGAAAAAAGTGCGCGCTTGCGCGTCTGTTCGCCGAAGAATTTTGCTCGGATCCATTAACTTAAAAGTCGCAATTCCATCGGTTCACTGACGCGACTCATGTTTAGAGTTCTTCGCTTCCAAATTTACGTGCTCTCCAATGCATAATTTTTTTTGTGAATTATTATTTTGATTATTCTACTCTTTCCGAAGAACTGTTGTTTTACGTCCAATTGATCATTCATATTGTCATTTATTCATTATTTTTATTTCATTTTTTTTTCATTTTTTTTCATTGCTTTTTCATTGCTTTTTCATTGCTTTTTCATTGCTTTTTCATTGTTTTTTCAGTATTTTTTCAGTGTTTTTTTCTTCGTTTTTTTCATTGTTGTCTTCATTGATTTCTTCATTGATTTCTTCATTGTTACTACAACTGCTATTATCATTATTATTACCATCACTATTGATATTGATATTTCATTATCTTTGCTATTGTACATTTTTTTCATTACTATTGTAGTTTATTCTTTTTTTTTATTTATGACACGTTTGAGCTTGATATTCGATGAGAAGAAATTGTTGCAAGAGGAAATCAAATATTTAAAAACTAATGAAATTTAGTAAAAGAAAATTTGTTTCAAATCAGCTTTCAAATGCATTTAGTTTTAAAAATCGATTGATCAGTTTTTATAAGATTTTTAATCAAATTGTCAATTTCGATGATTGTTCATCTCATTGATTTTTTCAATTTGAAATATTTTCAATCGCTTTCGCTTCCTTATAGAGGAAGTTTTTAAAATCGTCTCAGCAGACCTTACAAGTATTTATTTTAATACTCATATTTATTTTTAATTTTTTTAATCCGCTTTTAAACCTGAATCACTTTCGAATATGAAAGTGCGAAAATTTTAATTCAATAATGAATAATAATACAAACCAACGATTATGCTCCACATGATTAATGAAATGACAAAAAATTGAAAACAATGCAAAGGAATTAATGAAAATGTAAAACGGAATTTTAACTAAAAATAAAAGAGGAATTAAAATTAGAAATAAGAGAGAAATAAAATTGGAAATAAGAAAGGAATAAAATTGGAAATAAGAGAAATAAAATTGGAAATAAGAGAGAAATAAAATTGGAAATAAGAGAGAAATAAAATTGGAAATAAGAGAGAAATAAAATTGAAAATAGGAAAGGAATAAAATTGGAAAACAATAATGTTTAAAATGACGTGAATGATCAATTACTAGAGATGGAATGTTTGATAGTCTTAAATTGAATATGTTTAAAATAGTGTTTAATGCAAATAAAAGGATACACGTAATTTGAGAACTCTAATCATGCAAATTGTAGATAAGAAAGATTAGTTAAATAGATCGAGTACGCAACAATCGACGCAGATACAGCAAATTTAATATACTATACATATTATTTACATTACGTAGACTGTAATGGGGAAAGTAGTGGTAATAGAGAAGCTTTTAAGCAAGTACGTGCATATACGAAAACTACATAATAATGCGTAAACGAGTGAAGAATCGAGAGCATATACATATATACATAATATAAGTAAGTTGCTCATGTGTATATTTTTGTAAATAGGTATTATGAGTGCCGCCGCCTTGAGGGTAGCCTACTACTTTTCCGTCGGGTCAGTAGGCTAGCCCGCCCCAATTTTTGCTACGTTTTAACGAGAAATTGATCCGATTATCTTTAGTTTTAATCGATCATTCAGAAATTCTCGGAGACTTTCATTTTCTGGTTGCAGTGATAAAGTTAAGTGTCGAGTGACATTCAAATCACACACTCTGCTTACATTTATCACGAAATCTTAACGCGAGTCGGCTTTTTGGAAAATCAATTTTACAATATTTCACGAGCCTAGAGAAACTTCCAAGAGATTTTTATTTTTTACGCTCCAATGCTTGTTAGGTAACTTCTTGAATACTGTGGAAATTAATATTTACGAAATTCAAGACTAAATCGATGATAATTTAATACTGAAAGTGCAAATTTTAAATCGAAATTGATTTTCTCTAATATTGTCTCTAATCTTTTTGTAGATGGCTTAATTTTGTAGATTTATTTTTTGAAATGATAGAGCATTGTTTTCAAGAGCATTGTTTTCAACAATTAAGAGCATTGTTTTCTAAAAATGAGTGAATGTTTTTAAATTATTTAGGTACTGGTTATTTAATATCTAAATTATGTAATATCTAAATTATTTAATTTTTTATTCGCTAAATCATTGTCGAATTATGGAAATTTTAAATGAATGGAATATTAAAAGTTTAAAATACCGAATGATTGACTATAAAATCCTCGAAATTGACATTCACGATTTGAACAAGTTTTTTTCATTTGCTTCAAAATTCTGCTGAATTTTCTACTTTTTGAAATTGCACTCTCAGTATGAGATTATGAAAATCGGGCGATTCTTTTTGAGATATTATAAACACAAAATATTCCTTTTAATCACAGCTACTTTGTGTAATGTAGTATTTTATAAAAGTCAACCATCAATGTACATTTTTTAAAAAATATTACCATTATCATAAAATTACAATTAATATAAAAATTACATAAAATTATACAATTAATATATAATAAATTATATACAAATTGTTTTTATTTTAAAAGAGTTTCGTCCCTTTTAAGTTTTATACATATTTACATACATTTGTACACATTTGTATATTGATTTTTAATGTTTTAATTTATATGCCTGAACGGAACTCTTTTGTGTTTATAATACCTGAACAAGATAAATAAGAATCTTTTAAGTTAGAAAGAATAAACTAAAATCATTCGCACACGGATTTTAGCTTTAATATCTATTAAATTCGCGTGCATTGATTAACGGAGAGAGTGAAAAGATAAGTTTGTAATTGTGAGTAGAAATATCCAAAATGTTGAGAAAAGTGTCAAATGCGGATCTAGAGCTAGCGGGCAGTAGTTTAGAATTTCAATGAGGTCCAATGGTTAACGGGATACAATTTTATATCGAGAAAACTCTATGAGACCAAGGACGCTTGTTAAAGTTATATGAAAAGCAAAAGGAAAAAAAAAAGAAAAGAATCTAGCAAAACTTTCGATATTTTCGTGACATGTATTATTGTAAGATAAATATTTATATCAGGCCCATCAGCTTCATTTTCTCCGCAGCTGACTTGTGCAATTCCCGCGTTTGTCACTTCTCTCGACAATCAAAAATGCGATTTATATTAACGCCAAAATAATACTTGCACCGATAGTTGTGCCAGTTTTCCTTTCGTTTTATGCATATCAATTTTTTAAGGGTTCGCAACCCCTTTTTACTTGAATGTAGGCGATAATTAAGCTCCAAAAGCTTCTACTTTCAATCACGAAATACTATCGTTGAGGCGTAGATTATTTTAATCGATTCGAATTTCTTCAAATTTATTATCGAAATGAACTTATTTTTCATTCTGTATTTGCTATTTATTCTTTATTTGATTTCGTATTGAATATTCGAATATATATTCTTTATTTGATTTCGTATTGAATATTCGAATATATATTCTGTATTTGATTACGTATTCAATATTCAAATATATATTCTGTATTTGATTACGTATTCAATATTCGAATATATATTCTGTATTTGATTACGTATTCAATATTCGAATATATATTTTGTATTTGATTACGTATTCAATATTCGAATGTATATTCTGTATTTGATAGTACATTCAATACTCGAATGTATTTTCTATATTTGATTACATATTCAATATTTGTATTTCATAAAGAACTTTTACAAGATTTTTATAATACTTTTGTGATAGATGAAAAAGTAAAACTAGAGGGAGAGAGAGAGAGGTTTAAAGACGAAAAGCATGAAGGCTGAGAAAATAAAGAATCTGTTTATAGCGATTGTTGAAAAATAAGTTATTTTCGACTAGGAGAGAAAAAGAAGTAAGTTCGGAAAAAAATGTGACTCCTTAAGAAGTATTGTTTAATGAAATCATTTTGGTTCATTGTACTACTCTAATTGTACTATATTTAAATATATACATACACATATTATATGTGGATGTATTCCTATGAAGATACTATTATTCTTATTAATATTATTATGAATTATTATTATTAATTATTATTAATTATTATTTTTATTATTATTATTATTATTATTATTATATTATTATTATTATTATTATATTATTATTATTATATTATTATTATTATTAATATTATTACAGAAATATGTTACTACGATTACACAATGTAATTATTTTACTGTTCTTGAATACAAGAATAACTTCGTTCTCACTCTCTTTTTTCTTCAATAGTTGACAAATTTTATAGAAAAAATTTCACTGTGAAGAGAGCGAGAGATGAAGAGATAGAGAGAGAGGGGAGTTAACAACGAGCTTACATGGGCAGAGTTGAAAGATTCTACAATGAAATAACGACCAAGGCCTTTCATTGAACATGTACTTTGCAACGAGATAAAGTCAGAAAACGAGAGGACTTGGCATCGAATCATTATCCTTGAAATCTTCAATTTCACTAAAAATAGATAAATCAATCGATTTGATTGTATACTAGGTAAATATTTCATTTGAATGTATTTTATTAACCTGAGAAAATCAAGGCCAAGTCCTTCTCAAGTTCAATAGGAATCCAAGTTGTTGAAATTCAATCTTTAAAAATAAATCTGTCTTCGAAGAAATTGGATCAATTTTCCTTAACGACCATTTATCAAGAATGACCAATTCTGAAGAAAATTTGATCATTTTTCAAGAGAATCAGATCCACTTTTTTATTTATAAGAATCGTCGATTTTCATTAAAATGTAATGATTTCGAACAAAAATTTAATTAACGTGAAATTTTTAGATGTGAAAACAATCAGTTTTCATAAGCGAACAGAAAACTTGAATCAATTTTTTTGGCAATACAAGCTCTGATTTGATAAAAGAAATATCGATCGAAAACCGATTTTCGAAGAAGATAAAAAAATCTATCAAATTTTGAAGAATGGTCAAATTTCGAGAAAATTAATTCAATATAAATTAAAGCATTATGTAAATTCAGTACGTAAACTGATTCTTTGTATAAATTGATTTATTGTATAGATTGATTCGATAGGAATTTATATTGAAATAATTGAAAATTTATATTGAAATAATTGAAAATTCAAATAATTGAAAATTCAAATTGAAATCTGATAAAAAAAGTGAAACTCAAAATGATCGACAGGAAAACATTAAAGTTTGGATTTCTATTCTTAATGAGAAATGCGCGCTCGAAAAAGCTCTGTATTGTAAAAAAATGAGTATGAATTATTTACGAATGTAAATTGTAGAGAGAATTAAGAGCGCAAGGAGAGAAATAGAGAGAGATATGTAAACCAAGGAGAGACCAAACTCGCTTATTAAGATATATTTACTACTCGCTTTTTATTTATTTGACTATTATTATTACTGCGCAATTAAATAATTATATTATTATTATTATATTTATTGGTGTGGAGGCTGACGAACTGGCCAAAACCACCCCTCTAATAAATTAAATTGTTGACACTAATCTTCTTGTTACTTAACTAATATTGTTTCACTTGAAGAACAAAGTTTCTCCGAGAGCAAGTAATTTCAAAAAATAAGTAATTTCAAGAAATTACTTAATTTAAAGGGTTCATTATCGTGAAATTTTTTAAATCAACGACTATCAAAAATTGATCTAATTATACAATTTCTTTTAATTTCTTACAAAAACCAAGAACAAATTCCAAAAAAATATTTTGCTTCACAGCTGAATCATTATTTTGTAAAATGTTCTTGATTCAAATCAATTTGTTCCTATTTTTTTCACTTCTTTCGTCACTATTTTTTTCCTATTTTTATCACTTCTTTCTATCTTTCTATCTTTCTATCTTTCTTTTTCCTTTTTTTTGTCTTTCTTTTTGTCTTTCTTTTTGTCTTTCTTTTTGTCATTCTTTTTGTCTTTCTTTTGTCTTTCTTTCTTTCTTTCTTTCTTTCTTTTGTCTTTCTTTTTGTCTTTCTTTTATCTTTCTTTTTTTCATTTTTCTTTATTGACGTTTTGGCATTTTCTTTCTTAATTTCAAAAAGTCTTTTAAATTTGTGAATTGCAAAAGGAAAAATGGAATTGCAAAATAATTTTAAAGTATACCTAATTTTTTTTAAATTACGATTTGATAAATTTTACGTAAATGGACCCTTTACTGTGAACGAATGCAAGTGTAATGATTATCTCGATTTGCTTGAATTCAATGAAAAAAAGAAATATATATATATATATGCATAAAAGTTGTCGACAATTTTTTTTTGCGAGTACTGTAATATTTTTACTGAAAGCTCTAACAAAATAATCTAAATTTGATCGGTCTGCTGGAAAGACATTCGGCCTTGGTAGACTATTTTAATGAGAATGCGTGTCGATGGGCTTGGCTGTACTTTTACTGCTGTTCCCGGATTGATAATATATCGTTTTATACCCGTATCACTGTACTACTCATGTCACTCGAAATCGTATTTCGTGATATAATAAAGCATAATTATTCTTTTGATTTTCCCCATCTCTCTGTGAGAAACAAGATTGAGGAAGCTTCGCTTAAATAACACATGCGATTTTTTATTTAAAAGAAAAAAACAAATGTAATATATCGAAGAGAATCAACACAGACTACTATCACCTTATCAGGTGATGATTATAAGGAAACGAGAGAGAAAAAAAAAGCACAGTGACAATATGTATACATATACATTTGCGAACTATTTTGTGAACAGGGCTTTTTTTACCTATTTTATAGTAATCTCATTGAGAGGCTTTGTCCAGAGAAGCAGAGAGATAGAAATACATTTTAAAAAAAAGCAATCTGTAACTGAGCATATAGTTTAGAATGCCGTTGGTCGACGGGGCGGTTCGATACTTTATCGACCTGTACTCAATTTTCTTTTTTTTACATTTTGCGCCTTAGGCTGGCATTGTCATTATTCTAATTATTATATTATTGTGTATATGGTATAAATTGTAAAAAGGATCGTATTTACTACATCGTATTCATTTAATGAGGAATGAGTGTCCTCCAAATGAACATATTGTTTAAAATAAATTGATTAAATAAATAAAACATGACCAAATCAATATTAAGCTCGTTTTTATTCGGTAATTCAGTCATTTTCATTTTTTGACAGTTTTTTATTAATTTGTAAATTTATTTTTTATTATAACATTGTACAGACTTTTAACAAAAATTAAAAACGATCAATTGATTTGTATACTTATATTTTATACTTATTTATTTATATGCTTATATTTTTGTATTATATTACACATTGTATGTGTAATTATACTTATACATATAAACAATAATGTATTTTATTATTAATAATAAGAAATAATGAAGGTATGCAACTTCAAATCGAATAATTATTAATTCTAATCAATAATTCTCAATAATATCTATTATTTACTTTTATTTATTTATTATTTATTTTATTTTATTTATTTGGTTTATTTATTCATTTTATTTATTTTATTTATCTTTATTTATTTTATTTTATTTATCTTTATTTATCTTTATTTATTTTATTTATTTTATTTCATTTATTTTATCT
>WNHD01000517.1:0-65168 GCA_011057455.1 Ganaspis sp. Gsp50
TAAAAACAAAAGAAGAATACTTCAGAAATTTTAAAAAGGCTTCGGAGATGAAAAGCTTCGTAAATGAAAAATACACATTATTTATTATTTTTACAAATACTATGATGAAATTAACTAACATTTTGAGTTATATGGTCAAATATTTTGATCTAGTTTATGTTTCGTTTTTGAAACATATAAAAATATGCTGTTATGTACTAGAAAACAAGGCTTCGGAGATGAATTTGAATTTTTACTCGCAGTGGTAATGTACCTTTAATTTATTATTTAAACGAGATTTTAAACATTATACAGAAAAAATATAGACGGAAAATAAACTTTAGATTTTGAACTTTAATTTGATATGCGTTTCAACTACATTAACATTTTGTATTAAAATAGAATCTTAGAATTTAAAGTAATTTTAACCTAAACCTGAAAACAAAATTTAAACATTTTTTTTACCAAGAAAAGCTGTTTCTTAGATTTTTATAAAAACCTGTAAAGTTACATAAATTTTTGGCGCCAAATTTTTGATGATTAAGAACAAATTTGTTAAAAAATTCAAATGCTAGGGAATATCAATAAAAATCCAGGTAAATACTCAAATTCCTGTTTGAGACACTTAAAGTGATCTTTTTCAGGAGAAACACCCATATCAATGTCTATGTACGTATATTAATGTCTATAATGTATGTATATTAATGACTATACGTGCGTATATGAATGTCTTGTATATGAATGTCTTGTATATGAATGTCTTTTATGTATACTAATGTCTATGTATGTTAATGCCTATGTGTTAATACACAATCACAGACAAACATCATAAATCAAGAACAGCGTCAATTAGTGTTTCTCATTAATTATTCGCAATCAAATGCTCGTCGTTTAGCATTTATTATTATAATTTATTAAAGACCATTGGGAAGCGCATTTCGGGTGAGAGCATTAGCAGGAAGTTTGCTTGGTGTGTAACCGCATTATTTCAGGAGAATGAGCACATTGAAAATCGTCTCTTGACAAGAAGAGTTCACTCAAGTTTGCTTTTAGGCTTGTGTTGGTGTGTACACGTATTGCGTACGTTTTGTTTATGCATTATATTAGTGTTTACAAGCTTTTGCATTTAAATACTATCGCTTGAAAGTAGAGGAAATTCGGAGAAAGGGTTGACTTGGAGAAAGGTTTTATGAGGAGAAAGGGTTGACTAGGAGAAAGGCTTGATAAGGAGAAAGGATTGATGAGGAGAAAGGCTTGATAAGGAGAAAGGATTGATGAGGAGAAAGATTTGATAAGGAGAAAGGGTTGATGAGGAGAAAATTAGCGTTGTCAATTGAAATGACGTCTTTCTGTGTTAGCCAAGTGAAGCTGAATCGTTTAATCATGATGGAGAAGTCGTGCAAGCATGAAACTTGCGTGGGTGAAAAATTCACGTTGACAGGTGTATAGCAATTCCTCTACTATATGGGATGAGGTCGTTATATGAATGTCGAAACCCACTAGTGATCAATACCTTTGTTTCACCGATACCTCTCGTCATCCTTTTTCAAAACCAGGTCGACTAACACCTCAAACTTCCAAATTCAACGGATACAAAATTTCATGGTGTTTCAATCCCTGCTTTATTCACTTTCTTCACTTTCTTCACTTTCTTCACTTTTTTCACTTTTTCAACATTATCCTGACTGATAATTACGTATAATAATCTTCTTAATTCTGTCTGTCGACACTTGAACTTGGTCGTTTTTACTTTCAATTGTTTTTCGAAAGATTTTATTGTATTTTATTGTATTTTATTGTATTGTATTTTATTGTATTTTATTGTATTGTATTTTATTTTATTGTATTGTATTGTATTGTATTGTATTTTATTGTATTAAAAATATAATAATATCAAGATCTTTTTTTGATTTTGTCATTAAAGAAATATATGTATGTAAAAATATTTACTACGATATCGTTTATAATTATTAGTGCACCAAATTTCTTCTATTAAAAATCTTGAAACGTTTAGAATCGTTCAGAAAACAATGATTAAATTTTTTTGTTCTTATTACATTCTTGAAAAGCAGATTCAATTCTGAAAAAAATATTACCACAGCGAAGTGATTTTGTCATTGTTTTTTTATTTAAATGTGTTTTAAAAAAAAGGGTATTTTCTAAGTTTCTACAAATTTTTCATTACAAAATTCCATGTGTTTTCCATAATAATTTTTAAATACCTTTTTTCAATAAGAAAATAATTTTTCAATATTTTTTTGATTATATTGCCTACCGAGAAGTAAAAGAGAGGAGAGTAGAGAGGAGTAGAGAGGAGTAGAGAGGAGTTCTCTGGTAGTTGGATCAAAATTTTAAGAGAATTTTTGATTATTTTCTGAGTATAAATTTTGTAATGAAATGTTAAGTATATTTGAATATTTTTAAGTATCCTGAAGTTTTTTCGTTAAAAGAAAAAGTATAAAATTTTTTTAGAACTTAATGAACATCACGAAGTAAAGAAATTAAATTAGAAAAATTAATGTCTATGATATAAATGAAAATTCCATGAAGTTGACATGATTTTACTTTTTCAGATTTAGAGAGTACGAATCTCGTCCTTCAAGGACGTTAAGTTATTTGATCGTGAATAATTTGTATTATTTATCTATACTTGAATGACTTGCAAACAAAGCTAATCAGCCGTGATCATTAAACTCATAATCTAAAAAACTTTTACGACTCGATTGATGGGACGAAAGGGATTTAGAACAAGAAGGCAAGATTGGTTAGTAAATCTGATATATATCTTTCAGCACGACTCACTAGAGATTCTTATACTACACTATTGATTAAGAGCTCATAAAATCATCGCAAATAGCCTAGTGGTTAAATCACGAGGCAGAATAATCTAGTATCTAGTTACCGCTAAAAAGTACCTCGTTCACCTAAAAATACTACAACAATACTAAATTGTAATCTGCACAATCTAGCTTATTTAAAATCAAAAATTTCAATTATCTGACCAAAGACTTTTCTACTGAATATAACTTCAAATTGAATTGCCAGACCCAACACGGCATTTTCTACTGAATCTGTTTAAAAATCTTTTTTACACAATCCCGTGTAGAAATTTTGCCATGGCGCTGATCGGGCCCAGATATGACAAGGCCAATTCTGGAATGAAACGCCCTGCCCGATCGGGGCCACATCAGGATTTTTTTTTCCAAGTCTGGCCCCGATCGGGCAGGGCGTTTCATTCGTGACTTGGGCCATAAATGTTTTCAGATGAAGAAAGTAATACTTTTAAGTCATTTCGGTTTTAAAGTGTAAACGGTTTAAGACTTTGTATTTTCCGTTCAGAAACCGAAAGTAAAAAATTTTCAGTTATGGTCATAAAAAACCATAAAAATAACAATCTCCATGATTCTTACTCCTTTTAGAAATAATAAATAAATAATCCATTAACTTTCTAGAAATAATCCATTAACTTTCTAGAAATAATCCATTAACTTTCTAGAAATAATCCACAAACTTTAAAAAAACATTAAAAACTTTAATCCAAAAATAATTAACATTAAAACATTAATTAATTAATTAACATTAATTAAAACATTAACTTAAGTTGTTTAACATTAATTTAAGTTGTTTAAGTTTTATTTATTAACAAGGAAGAAAACTTTTCTCGATTCAATACATAAATGCATTGGATTTTGTTTACTTTATTTTTAGAATTGCGAACCTAATATGTATTATTCATTCAAGAATAAGTATTCTCCATATTCAAATATGCAATTTTCATTCAAGAATATAACTATTTTTGATTCAAGTAGTAGTAGTTTATTTCTTTGTATATCTTTTCAGGTTTTTACAAATCCATATTACATTACAAAAATCCTTAATATATTTTTGATTCAAGTATTCATTCCCCAAACTTAAAACACCTTGCAACAAATCTAAAATATTCTAGAAACAAAAATACATTCTTCTATTTAGTATATTTGCATAACGAATTTCGAAAAGTGCTCTGGGTTTTTAAATTCCACAGGAGTAATAATTGAAATATTACTACAATTGAAACTCGAAGCCACAGAATTGAAACTCAAAACCACAGAATTGAAACTCAAAACCACAGAATTGAAACTGAAATTTCATTAATTGAAACTGAAATTCCAACGAATTCAAAAATTCGAAAAAACGTGAAGTTCTACCAAGTGGTAAATTTATATTGGCAAGAGGATAATTGTGTCAGTTTTGGTTTGACTATCGTGACTTTTCAGCAGTAGGTCATTGGTCTATTCAGCTGTGATAAAAATATTGAGCAAAAGAGGCGCATTTCCGTTTATGAGGGAGCTTAGAGTAAAGGGGTTGGGGTGAGGGATTGTTGGCTTATTCAGCACGTACGACGCTTCACTGGTCTCTTTAAAGGCAAGTTCACAATGACCTCGAATAAGTTGACCATTATGAGCGATCTATACACCAACTTGCAGTCACAGCTTGTCAAAGGTTGCGAGGGTAGTCGGTAATGACCGAGAAAGGACCAAGGAAAGCATTATTCTCCTCCAAATCCATTCAATCCTTCCTCTTTGCCTCCTAAAAACTACAGTTGACACTTCCCTATACAAAAACGACAATATTTCACCCCTAGCTTCCAAAACAACCCTTGTTTTCTACTAAGAAAGCACTAATCTATTATAAATCGAAATTCGAATTTTTTAATCTATTGTTTAAAATTCGAATTTTTTTAATCTATTGTAAATCGAAATTCGAATTTTTTAATCTATTGTAAATCGAAATTTGAATTTTTTAATCTATTGTAAATCGAAATTTGAATTTTTTAATCTATTGTAAATCGAAATTCGAATTTTTTAATGTATTGTAAATCGAAATTCGAATTGTTTAATCTATTGTAAATCGAAATTCGAATTTTGTAATTTACTGTAAATCGAAATTCTAATTTTTATTAAAATCTGACTAGAAGTTTTAAGACAAAAGAGAGACAAATTGAGAGTCTAATTTCTTATTGAAACAAAAATTTAATTTCAACTCTAGACTGAAGTTTAATTTTAAAAAGCGTGGTTCAATTTAAAAGACGATGTTTTAATTTACAAATTGATGTTTACCTTGAAAATCGAAGTTTCAATTAAACAAACGAAATTTAATTTAAAAATCGAAGTATAATTTAAACATCGAAGTCTTATTTAAAAACTGAATTTTAATTTAAAAACAGAAGTTCAAGTTGAAAGTCTAGGTTTAATAGTAATTAATAGTAATAATAATAGTAATTAAAACTAGAAATTAAACCTTAATTTTGAGTTACTAGAGAAATTCAATTTCAAAATGACACTGAAGTTTAATAATAAAACAGAGATTTTAATTTCGAACCGAAATTTATTTTGTAATTAAAATTGAAGTTTATAGCTTCAAGTAAAAAACAAAGTTCGATTTTAAATTGACACCAAGTTTAATGTCTTTTACTTATTTATTAGTATTATGATTATGATGATGATGATGATACTAATAATAATTATTATTACTGTTATTATTATTATTATTATTATTATTATTATTATTATTATTATTATTATTATTATTATTATTATTACTATTATTATTATTATATTTTTTTTCTTTTCTTTTTTAACAAAACAAGTTTAGGAGAGGAAAAAATGCATTTACGCACCCTGTAATGTGGTGTGTGTTTTTATAATTATTATTATTACTATTATTATTATTATTGTTATTATTATTTTTTATTTTTATTATTACTATTATTGTTATTCACTTTTATTTGCACAGTTTTTTAAAAATTAGTTTCACGACTTTTTGAAGAACGAAGATTCTTCAATAAGGTTGAAGAAACTTTTTTAAATTTTACTTCTGGATTTAAACGACGACGTTTCCTCATTATTTTCATAATCGTAAATAGTATCTTCTTAACTTTTTTTACAGCTGCAACATTAATCTTTTTCAGCGTTTAATTACCCAGGGAAAAAACTGGCTCTTTATTTTCACTCTTTAATTTGCACAAGGAGCGTTTCTCAACTCGAGGAGCTTGCAAGTTCAAACAATTGAACTGGCACGTTTTGCTGGCTTTTAAAAATAAATGACTTTTCCGTTTGACTCTGTGGTGAGTTAATTCATAATGACTTTTATTAGCTCTCTTTTGTTAAAACTCGAACAACTCGGCAAACAAGATGAAAAGGGAGTTACACTTCTGATTTCGATATCGTTTTAAAAAATGCAAACTTTCGGAAAGCGGCTCAAATCTTTGTTGGAAAAGCTTTCTTTAATTCAGATCTCCTCGTCCCGTTGCACTAAAACTTTTCTCAGCCTTTTCAAGCTTCGACTTCCAAGTCTCTGTGGATGTTATATATATATATAAGATTCTTATTTGCAATTTCTACGAGAAAACGAAGCTTCGCCGTTCTAATCTTTGTTTTTCTGTATTTTATGGAGAAACTCTTGGGTTTGTGAATTTTAAAATGGAACTTTTGGTCAAAAGAATTTTAAGTTTGGTGAATTGGACACAAATATCGTAGAATAATATTTAAATAAATAGAAAAATGACTGTGTTTTGATCATGTGCGTTTCAAAGAATAGAATATATCATTTTACGGTAAAAAGTTTTGTTACTAATTTTAATTTGTAATATTTTACAATTTAGATATTTTACAATTTGGATATTTAACAATTTGGATATTTTACAATTTGAATATTTTACAATTTGGATATTTTACAATTTGGATATTTAACAATTTGGATATTTAACAATTTGGATATTTTACAATTTAGATATTTTACAATTGAAATATTTTACAATTTGGATATTTAACAATTTAGATATTTTACAATTGAAATATTTTACAATTTGAATATTTTACAATTTGAAATTTAATCGAGTCTGCCTTTATGGTTAAAATTAAATTAAGCGAAGTGAGATAGCGGTAAAATTTAATAACAGAAATGTTAAATCTTTAATTTTATTACAAATTAAGCAATTATTCATTTCATTAGAAATATATAGCGATTATTAAATTACGTATATTCGTACATTTGTATCTTCCATAAAATGATGAAAAAAACTAAAAACATTTATAATTATATTTTGTACAGTAAAGAATATTTTTAACCAGACAGTAGAAAAAGCAAACATAGCCAGACCAACGCAACAATAATTTTTTTAAGTCAGACAGTAGAAAAAGCAAAAATAGTCAGACCAAAGAGATTTAAAACAAGTCAGTAGAGAAAGTAAAAATAGTCAGACCAACGCTGTAACAAAAATTTAAAGTCCAACAGTAGAAAAAGCAAACATAGTCAGACTGACTTCATTTTGTCTTACAATTTTGGCTTTCTCTACTGTTTTACCTTAAACCTTCTTTCCTGCGTTGGTCTGACTATGCTAGCTTTTTCTACTTACTGGTTTTAAATATTTTTGTCTACGTAGGTCTGACTATACTCGCTTTTTCTACTGACTGGTTTTAAATCATTTTTACTGCGTTAGTCTGATTGTTTCTTTTTTCTCATTTTTAATTTTGTCTTACTGAATTTGTCTGGCTATAATCGTTTTTTCTACTGTCTGGTTTTAAATATCTTTTGCTGCGTTTATCTGACTATAATTGCTGTTACTACTTTTAAATTTTTTCTTACTGCGTTTGTCTGACTATTTTCGCTTTTTCTACTTTTTAATATTGTCTTATTGCGTTTGTCTGACTATTTTTGCTTTTTCTACTTTTTAATTTTGTCTTACTGCGTTTGTCTGACTATTTTTGCTTTTTATACTGTTTAATGTTGTCTTACTGCGTTTGTCTGACTATTTTTGCTTTTTCTACTTTTTAATTTTGTCCTTACTGCGTTTGCCTGACTATTTTTGCTTTTTCTACTTTTTAATTTTGTCTTACTGCGTTCGTCTGACTTTATTTGCTTTTTCTACTGTTTGGATTTAAATCTTTTTTACTAGGTTGGTCTGACTATGTATATTTTTTCTACTGGCTCGTTTCAAATCTTTCTTTCTACGCTGGTTTGACAATGCTAGCTTTTTTCCTGTCTGATTTTAAATCTTCCTCATAGTCTAATATAAAATTTCGAAAAGTTAGAAAGATGTTTTTAATGCTTTTTCTGAAATGAAATACATTCTTAATATTAAGAATGTATATCATTTCTTCACTTACCAAATGGGAAAACATGTTTATTTTCTTTTAAAAAATGTTTTAAAAGTTTGATTAACTTATTAAACTATTAAACTGTGTATTGTAAAATTTGTTTCCATGTTCAAAGAATTAACTCTTTTATTTTTGTAATTAAGTACTTCTCTTGAGACAGACAAATTAATCTCAAAAATAGTTCTCCAGCTCTCTTTACTCTAGAAAAATCTCCCAAAAGCTGTCGCAAGCTTAATGAGAATATTTATCTTTCAAAAGAGTTAAGTGTCTCTAATTATAAATCTTTCGGAAGGTGTATGACTTTCGTTATTTTCAGCAGCTCTTGTTGTCTTATTCTCAGCACCTTTAATTGTGTCATTTTTTGTCATATTTTTTTCACGTTATTATTCGTTTTATTATTCGTTTTCTTATTCGTTTTATTATTCGATTTCTTATTCGTTTTCTTATTCGTTTTCTTATTCGTTTTCTTATTCGATTTATTATTCGTTTTATTATTCGATTTCTAATTCGTGTTCTTATTCGTTTTCTTATTCGATTTATTATTCGTTTTATTATTCGATTTCTAATTCGTTTTCTTATTCGTTTTATTAATCGTTTTATTAATCATTTTATTAATCGTTTTATTATTTACCATCTAATTTGTTTATGTGTCTTACTTTGATGTCTTACTTTGCGTGTCCTATTTTTTCTATCTCATTTCTTATCAGCCTTATCTCTACATATTTAATTTTATACACACTCTTGATACATTTTTGCCCAATGTCTTATTTCTCGACTTAGTTTTTTTGCAAATCTCTTTCTCGTCTTATTACTGAGTGTCTTATTTTTCAATGCTCCATTTTCCGTGTCTTACAACTTTACAATTTCAAGACGTCTTTTTGGGGTGAAACTGGCTTTTTCGGGAATTATGTGATCATTTAGAGCAAGTGGAGAATAAGCTGAGGGCAAAGAGAGGAAAGTAATTTAATTTCGGTTCGATCTCGGAGAAACCAACAACTACAGCAGCAGTAGCAATGGCAGATAGTTGTGTACGTGATTCTGGATTTGGCCTCGTCGAGTGCAACTGATGACGTAATGGAATATACAGTAGGGCACAATGGCCTGTATGTAGGTCGTATAGTGTCAGTGCCATCCCCAGAAGCAGCAACCCCTCTACAATCCCGTTTTCCACTGCTGCTGAAAATCCAAGTGGGGTATAAATCCCCCCTGCTCCACTCTTTTCACTCAACCCCTGTATCCCAACAGTCACCTCGGACTTGGTCGCCTCTCCTGCCTTCTCTCAACGGCTTTTATGCGGATAACCACAATTTCAAGTTCACTAATTACCTCAGCGAGACTCCTGCCAGATGGAAAAATGTTTTTAAATGATACTCCGACAGCAAACACAGGAAAACTCTTTCTTAATGCCACTTAACGCTTTTAAAACAACTTTACCTGTAATATTCCCTTTCAAAGTGCATTTCAATTTTCTCTCTTTCATTGCAAATTCATTCTTTTCTTCGTGCAGTCATTTTAGGTCACGCTTTTTATTTTTAATTTACATTTATTTTTACTTTCAATTTATTTCTACTTTAAATTTATTTCTACTTTAAATTTAGTTTAAATTTATTTTTACTTTAAATTTATTTTAAATTTATTTCTACTTTTAATTTATTTTAAATTTAAATTTAAAATTAAAATTTTTATTTTAAATTGTAAAACTTGTTTCCTTGAGTTTGATTTAATATATGCAATTAAAGAAGTAACGAAATCAAAGATCATAACAAGCGACATGAAACGCGGAGGAAATTAAATAAAACACAAAACAAATGAAATAAAACAAGGGAACATGAAACGAAACAACGAAACAAAACAACGAAACAAAACGACGAAACAAAACGACGAAACAAAACAACGAAACAAAACGACGAAACAAAATAAATCAACAAGATAATAAAACGAAAAATTTCTTCAGATGCAGGACGAAGAATAAAAAATAAATTTACCTCGATTTGCGCAAATGCGCATCAACTATTCCGATACTATTATCTTTCTAAATTAGAGTACAGTAAAATATTCCTCTCACGAAATTCAATTAGTCACTTTCAAGAATATGTTTTTAATTAATTAGAGTCCACGCACAAAATGCCTCATTTAGAATTCTAGGCTGACCACACGTAAATCATTCTACTTATCAAACGAATTTGTTCTTGTCTGACCTCACGTGGACTTTTCTACTTACAACTTCCATACTATTTTCCATTTTTTACAGATTTCCTAGGTTCAAAATTTTAAAACATGTTTAACAAATATTCAATTGAAGGATTTTGTGCAAAATATCCAACTGACAAATTTTGTGCAAAATACCCAACTGACAAATTTTGTGCAAAATACCCAACTGATCAATTTTATGCAAAATATCCAACTGAAGGATTTTGTGCAAAATACCCAACTGATTGATTTTGTGCAAAATATCCAACTGACTGTTTTTGTGCAAAATATCCAACTGACCAATTTTTTTGTAAAATATCCAACTTTGTGGATATTTCGAAGTTGGTCGGAATTTCCCTGGGTACTTTATTCTTCTAATAAAGACGAATGGTCCCGAAATTGAAATGATAATGAACGGAAATGATAATTATACAAAGGGTATTTCGCAGAACTTACTTTACAAAGATTATTTCGCAAGTAATTACTCTGACGTCTATAGTCATGGCGAATTGGGAAAATGAACTTCTACAGGAATTCTATCCCCTTAATTCTGTTCCCATTTTCGTATCAACGGCTAAAGGTTTCACGAATTCTCTTTTGCTTTCAGACTATACTGTTATGCTCATAGCCTTTTAGAAACGAATTATTTCTGTTTTGTTAACATAAAACCATCTTCTACATTCAGCTATAATGAACATTGTTACTGCCTCTCTATAATCTCGACTTCACATGCAATACGAAATGTCTTATTTCCTGTGTGTTTGTTGTGATAAAGTGCATTATATAAATTACTTGTTTAGAAATTATGCATATTATGATTTTCATTGCGTTTTATTGCTTTCTGCATTATTCATGTTCTGTTTATCATTATTAATATTTCTTTACTTCTTTATTTATTTATTTATCTGATCAAATGCAGGGTATACAGAAAAAGCAAAATTTTAAATTTTAAGATGATATTTATTTACTTCTTTATTTATTTATTTGTTTATCTGATCAAATAAAGGGTATATAGGAAAAACTAAATGTTGAATTTCAAGATGATATTTATTTACTTCTTTATTTATTTATTTATCTGATCAAATAAAAGATATACAGGAAAAACTAAATGTTAAATTTCAAGATGATATTTATTTACTTCTTTATTTATTTATCTGATTAAATAAAAGATATACAGGAAAAACTAAATGTTAAATTTCAAGATGATATTTATTTACTTCTTTATTTATTTATTTATCTGATTAAATAAAGGGTATACAGGAAAAACTAAATGTTAAATTTCAAGTTAAACTTGAATTTTTACAGGCCTGTAGAATTCCACATTATCTTGAAATTTAACACGTGATACAATGCAAAAGAACATTTTGTTTTTTCTGTGTAAAACACCCTTTATACAAAAAAAGGATAGAATATATAAATAAATATTAATTAAAATTTAAACAGAACTTCCCCTATGAGAAAGCACTTATTAATGTTTCCATTTATGATATTAAATAAGTAAATGTTTAAAATAAATATTTATTTATAAATGAATAAATAATAAATAATAATAAATAATAATAATAATAATAATAAATAATAATAATAATAAATAATAATAATAATAAATAATAATAATAATAAATAATAATAATAAATAATAATAATAATAATAAATAATAATAATAATAATAATAATAATAAAAAATAATTTATAAATGAATAAATCTTCATAGAGGATCTATTATTTTTCAGGATTATAATTTTCTTAACTATCAAATCTTTAGAAGAGAGTGTATTTATTTTAAATCTTCGTTTAAATCCATAGATTTGGAAAAAAACAAATGGACTTTAAACAATAGAAAATTCTCTATTACCATATTTTGGGTTTTACTTTTTATTCGATTGTATGATTGGTGGTTTTTATACGATTTGTTTTTATTCGTTTTGTTTTGTAAACAATTCGTTTTTTATTCGATTTGTTTTATATACAATTCGTTTTTTACTCTATTTGTTTTGTAAACAATTTGTCTTTTGTCTGATTTGTTTTTTATTCGATTCATTGTATATAGCAATAAGTTTAAAAAATAGTAGTCCGACAATTGACTTTGAAAATTATTTCTTGATGTGTAGAAAAGTACATGTTTTTGAGATTTAGCTGCAAATAACGAAAAAAGCTTTGTAGAGATATATATCGTATGGTTTGTGAATCCGTCGGGATTTAAGGATAATGTTCGCCATTCCCCGTGGCAACATTAAAGTCTAAATTACCGAGTCTTTGCAACCATTTTGTGCTCAGTCTGGTTACAAAAACAAACAGAAAATCAATATTTTCCATTTCTTGTAAGAAAAACGAGATCTAAGCATAAAAACTATTCGATTTATTATTATTATTATTAAAGATATATCAAAATTTAACGATCGCTATTCATATTATTGTTATTATTATTATTATTATTATTATTATTATTATTATTATTATTATTACTATTATTATTATTATTACTATTATTATTATTATTATAATTATTATTATTATTTATTAATTATGTGTCTATTAATTATTTATTTATTATTTTTCATGCATTAAATTCTGCTTTTTGTGCCATTCAAAATTCGTTCAACATACGTAATTACAGTTTTATCCCCCAAGTCATTTGCATTTTAATCTACTAAAATTAAATAAACCGTAAATTATCAATTATAGTCTAAAATCGATGTTACTATACTGTGATTTTATTTATTTTAAATTTCTCATAATTTAGATATTGATTTAGTCAAACGGTTTCTTTTTACTAATAAGGTAATTTTTTAAACGTATTAAATAAACAAAGAAATAAAACTGAAAAAAAACTGAAAAAAATAAAACGGAAAAAAATAAAAATGAAATTAAATGGCGTACCTAATTTAATTTAATTAATTAAATTTGATATTCCAAATAAATTTTATTAATCAAAATCATACCCAGAAGTTTGAATGTTACTTAAACAGCAGGACTATAATTAAAATTTCCACGGCTAGTCGCTAATAAAAGGAACTTTGGCTCGGTTTCAAAAGCGAGATTGAAGTTTGTTGTGAATTAAATATAAAAGTGGACACAGAGGTCGATAAAGTTTGAAAAAAATGCGAATAGAAAGTTTTGTAAAGTGGTAAAATCTGTTCACTTGCAAGTTACGAAGCAGAAAAAAGAGGAGGGGACGGTTCTGGAAAAGCCAGCTACCAATAAAAGCCGGTGCCAGCTCACTTCCGGTCCCCAGAGGAAGTTAAGCTCAGGCTTTTTGTCTAGCATGCAAGGCACGATAAACAATGGCCGAAATCGTTTTATTATGCAATGACTTGGAAGGCATTAACTTACTTAGTTAGTCGCATATAAAGAAGACATCCGCCTTGATATAAACTTCACAAAAAGCTCACATTTGCATACAAAGCTCCAATAAAGTTTTTACATATCCTAAAAGATAGTCTTAAGCAGAAGAATGCACCCGCAGAATTAAGCTTCTCTGAAATAGAAGAATGTGTCTAAAAGTTACATTGAATCATAGAGGATTATTTTGACCCCCAAAAAAAGGTGTTATTTTTAAGCATATTTGGTTAAATTTGTTTAAAAGTCTTTATGTATTTACCCTTTATGTATTTACCCTTTATGTATTTACTCTTTTTGTATTTACTCTTTATGTATTTACTCTTTATGTATTTACTTTTTATGTATTTACTCGTTATGTTTACGTTCGTTTATTCGGTGATTCCCAGCATGTCTGACTATACGTCGAGTTTTCTACTTAAAACTTTCGATCTACTTGTGTCTCCTGAAATACGGATTTCGCGGTTATGGAAAGTGCCTTCAAAGCTCTTATTTGTTTTTTGATATTTATTTTCTGAAATATCTAATAATATCTGAAATATTAATTGTCCTACTCTAAATCGTGATTTCTTTGAATCGTACATGATTTTAAAAAATGAAACAAAGAGAGTGTTTTTTAGTTATATTTTTACAGACCTTTGATATTATGAATATTTAAATATAAACTAATATGCGTTTTTATTAATTTTTGTGTCTTCGACTTTGTTTCTTTTGTTGTTTATTTGTTTTCCTTTTTTTGGTTGATTTCCTTTTGTTTTTTGTTGATTTTTACTTTTCTCTTTTTTGTTTCTCTTTTTTGTTTCTCATTTTTGTTTCTCTTTTTTGTTTCTCTTTCTAGTTCCTCATTTTTGTTTCTCTTTCTAGTTCCTCATTTTTGTTTCTCTTTTTTGTTTCTCATTTTTGTTTCTCTTTTTTGTTTCTCTTTTTTGTTTGACATTTTTGTTTCTCTTTTTTGTTTCTCATTTTTGTTTCTCTTTTTTGTTTCTCTTTTTAGTTTTACTTTTTTGTTTCTTTTTTTTATTTCTCTTTTTTGTTTCTCTTTTTTGTTTCTCTTGGCGTTTATGTTTGTTTTTGCGTTTATTTTCCTCTTTTCGTTTATTGTTTCTCTTTTCTCTTTTCGTTTATTGTTTCTTTTTTCGTTCATTGTTTCTCTTTGAGTTTATTGTTTCTCATTGTTTCACTGTTTTCTTTGTGTTTTGTTTGTTTCTGACAAAAGTTAATTTGCTGGAAAAATTGGATGGCTTCTTTCGGATGAATGGAAGTTGCGTAAAGTAAAAAGCGTGAAGTTTAGATTGAATTCGTAAAGTCACGTGACTGGTTGGTTGCTTTACTATGTCAGCATCAATCATCCGATTCTCGCAGAGCTCATCGGCTAAAATCGAACTGAAGTAAAGTTGTTCTTAACAAAAGGATGCTGACGTTGCCCTTATCAAAAGCACGCTGGAGCATTCAACTGCTGTCTCTCCTTCTTTTCTATTTTATCTCTCTCTCTCTCTCTCTATTTTTCTCTCTTCCTCTCTTTCTCTTTTTCTCTCTAGCTCTCTTTATTTCTTTCTCCCTTTCTCCCTTTCTGTTTTTCTCTCTTTTTCTCTTTTTCTCTTTTTCTCTTTCTCTCTTTCTCTCTTTCTCTCTTTCTCTCTTTCTCTCTTTCTCTCTTTCTCTCTTTCTCTCTTTCTCTCTTTCTCTCTTTCTCTCTTACTCTCCCTCTCACTCTCTCTTCTCGCTTCCATCTCTCTCGCTCTCTTTTTCTGCTACTCTTTCATTCTGGTACACTTCCTCCATCCGGTTCACTTGTGCCTGAAAATCTCGGCCATGTTGATGAAGCAACTCTGCCAAGAATTGCCCCATAGTATGGGAATTCGCTACAATATGTGACATTTCCAAGCACCCCAAACAGACTGTCAAGCAGAAAGCGAAGATCTTTTTCTAGATTAGATAGCGTCAAGAACCAAGTAACTTTAAATTTCCTGGAAAAAGGGCAATTTTCCACGATTCAGGGGATATTCAAATTTAGCAAAACTTACTTAAAAAATAATAACAATGCTTATTAATATTAATAATACGGAATATAACTGAATATAACATAATTAAATATATATTAATATACGCAGACATATTTATTATAAAGAATTTACTTATCATAAAGAATTTACTTATTATAAAAAAGTTACTTATCATAAAAAATTTACTTATCATAAAAAATTTACTTATCATAAAGAATTTACTTATCATAAAGAATTTACTTATCATAAGAAATTTACTTATCATAAAGAATTTACTTATCATAAAGAATTTACTTATTAAAAAGAATTTACTCATAAAGAACGTTCGCAGGAGAAATACGGTTAATTTCAGAGATGCGTTCATAGTTTAATTTAAAGTTTGCAACTTTTCTTGAAAATAAATAGTTAAGTGAAAATCTCATTAACATGGGTAAAGTTGAATAAAAAAGGTCAAAACTCGTGTATTACCGAGAAACAGAAATTTTCGCAATTTAAAGTAACATCTTAAATTAGAAACTTGAGGGAGCGTAGCTGTACAAGATTTTTCTGTGGCTTGATAGATGTCAAAGAAATCAGGAAGATTAATCATGCTCGAGAGAACACCTGAGACTCCGTGTTACGTCCAGATAACTTTTTACTTCCCGAGTTCGATATTTTCTTCTTTACGTTAAAAAGTTTGTTACGTTTAGAGTGCAGTTCTTGTGTACCGATAATCGACAGTTAATAAAACGTAACAACAATGATTTATTGTTCGAGATTTATTCACAAACGGATCCCAGAACTTCATTAACATCTTCATGTTAATTTTGCAGACGGAAAAGACGGAGAATAGAACGAAAGAAAAAAAATGCAAAAAACGGAAAGAAAGAAGGCAAAAGAAAGATAATAAAGCAAATAAAACAAAAGAAAGAAAAAAGCAAAAGAAAGAAAAAAGTAAAAGAAAGAAAAAAGTAAAAGAAAGATAATGAAGCAAATAAAACAAAAGAAACAAAAAAGCAAAAGAAACAAAATAAAGCAAATAAAGCAAAAGAAAGGAAAAAACAAAAGAAACAAAAGAAAGGAAAGAAACAAAAGAAACAAAAGAAAGCGAAAGAAGACGAAATAAAACAAAATAACGCAAAAACTACGAAAAATGCAATTTCAAAACCAAAAAGGCCTTTTAGGATTATTTCACAAGTTCGTAAATGCCAGAGTACATAAAATATATAGATATGTCCTGGAAATATAAATTGTTTCTTTGTTTTTAACGAGATAAAAATTTTTCACAGCCAAGAATGTAGAATTTAAATGAAACTCGTTTAAAACGCGAAATGAGAGTTTTTGTAGCTTGTAAAATTGCGGGGGCTATTTGCAACACTTTTGGAATTACTTCTGCATTCTGTGAACATGTTTTCGGAATCCTGATAATTCTGCATCCTCGGAACGCGAGCGATAAGGTGTGCACGCTTCGTTGCGAGATATTCAAAGCGAATAAGTGCTTTCCAGGAGTTCCTATCAAAGTCTCTTCAGCGTTTTTTCTTTCTCGAGAAAAAAATGCAAACGTTGCTTTTTCCACGGTCAGTTTTCGCTCTACAAGATAAAGCTGCTTAAATATTCTCATTGTTTTCCCAGTTTGCGAATATCGATCAGAATTGATTTTAAATAATGGTCCATACTTCCTTACGCTGCATTTTCCGCAAATATCTCTGCAAGATAATATTCCTGCGTTTGAATTTATCAGCTCGTGTACTTTTCTCGTTTTTTCGAAAATTGAAGAAAGAGGGAAATAATGTACTTTTTTAGTTTTTTGTTTTCAGAGTCGAAGAATGATAATAATGGGATTGATAAAGAAATAACGATAATAATGAACAAAGTAATAATCGATTGATTTTTAATTCTAAAATGTTTTATTCTTTTTTGTACATTCTGCCTGACCGAGATTGGCATGTTCTACTTATAATCTGTTCATATATTGAAAGGATTTTCGTTTTAAATAAACTAATTTTAAAAAAAAAATAAATAAATAAACTAATTTTGTATTATTAATAACGCAGCAAAATGTCGTTTTCTGTTGGAATATATAATTGTTAGGTGTATTATGAATTATAATGTAAAAATCTAACGAATGTATTAATGAAATATTCGTTAGATATTAAAATATAATTTTTCTTGATCGTTGCAATTTGAAGAATCGTATCAAGGCTGACTTTAATTTGCTTCTTCTACTTGAAATTCTGACTTTATACACATTTTTAAAAAATTACCGACAATTTTTTAATAATCCTCGTCTATTTCTCGAATATGAAATGTATTTATTTGTCTCGCAAGAACATAATATTTCTACGTAAAAAGCAATAATAATATTATAATAATCACATGCCAAACAATATTTTTCTAAGACTACCAAAAATTTGACTAAAATTGTTAAAGTTCCAACTCTAGGAAAATATTTTTGCACAATGTAGATGAATGTTTGATTAATAAATAAATAAATGAATGATTTATTAATTGATTAAATGAATAAATAAATAAATAAATAAATAATTAAATAAACAAATGATTGAATAAATGGTTGAATATTGATGATTGAAATGATTGGATGAATAAATGAAGAAAAATAAATAATTGAATGATTCCAAATGGATGTGTGAATAAATGACTAAATGAATTAATAAATGAATAATTGAATGATTGAATGAATGATGGAATGATGGAATGAGTAAATAAATGAATAAATAACTGAATAATTATATGAATGAATGAATGAATGATTGAATAAATGGGGAAATGAATACAATAAATAAATAATCAAATGGACAAATGAACGTTGAAATAAATAAATGATTGAGTAGATAAGTGAATAAATGAGTAAATAAATGAATGAATTAGTAAATAAATGAAGGAATGATTAAATAAATGAATGAATGAGTAAATAAATGAATGAAATAAAATAAAATGAACGACCGAATAAATAAACAAAAACGTCAAGAAAATTGCAAAACAACAAAAATTGACGGTACAAAATACAATAACTAAAAAAAAAACGAATAAGTGATTTAAATTTGTCAATACACACACGAGTACTTATTTTTCACTAAAGATGTACACACGTGACTACTTTTATGTATACTGTTAACATGATTTACACTGAAGCTTATTGGTCCGTTTCTCTGTTAGGTGAACAAAAAAAACGCCGCCTGTAGACGAAGCAGATTATTTTTCTTTCTTGGCGGTTGCTTTTTAACGACTTTTCTCGAGCTCTGAATTTTCGCGTTTCATATTGCTTTCTGAACTTTTCTGTTATTGAAACTAAAAGAGGGCTTTTTTTTCAAACGTAAACTTCATTTAGCAAGGGAAATTGACTACTTACTTTTCCTGGGAATGGCACTAGCTATTTATTTTATAAATGTTTTCATTTAAAAGTTTCAAATAATTAAAGTCCTCTGGCGACTTGACTTATCTTTTAAAATAGCGGACTCGAGTTAATAAAACATTTACATTTAATACGAATCTCGGCGCATTTTTTTAAAATAACGACATTCATGTTATAAAACTTTTATTGGCTAAGTTTCCGCTGTAAAAAGTAATTCTTTCAGAAAACCGTTTTATTCCATGAGAAAAAATTATCTTTTTATTTACTTGATACTTTCCTTTGATACATTTTACATTTTTTTAAAAATGGCATTACAGATTTTTATGGACGTTTTATATTTTTATGGACAATCTACATTTTTATACATTCTACATTTTTATACACATTCTACATTTTTATACATTCTACATTTTTATACACATTCTACATTTTTATACATTCTACATTTTTATACACATTCTACATTTTAATACATTCTACATTTTTATACATTCTACATTTTTATATATTCTACATTTTTATAAATGTTCTGCATTTTTTAAAGACACTCTACCATTTTTTATAAATATTCTACATTTTTTGGATAAACATGATTCATTTTCTTAAAGAAATTCTTTTCTTTTTATCAACTCGAAACTTATATATTTTACCCATTTTTTGTATCATTCTACACATTTTGTTGACATGAAATTTGTTTTTTAAATACATTCTACATTTTTTTAAATACACACTTTTTGTCTTCATTTTTGTTCACATTATCTTCTACTAGCAAAAAAGCATTTGGTCCCAATGCTCGTAAATAGCAAAAAAAGAATTTATTTAAGAATTATAAATTTTAGTAGAAGTGATTTATTAGGAGAAAAAAGTTGAAAGTGCAAAGGTTTTTTCTAAAGGTTTTGGATATAATAATTAATCTAGTTGAAGAGCATAGGATTAATTATTCGATCAGTAGCCTGGAGGAAATGTAACGATGATGGAAGTGCAATTAATTTATCCATTACCTGGAAAATTATCACGAAAAGAGAAGATCCATAGATCTATATCAAGATTTGTACAATTAGACTAGTCATTATAAACATTTGTTCGTCTTCTTTTTTAATATTATGATTTTTAATATAATAAGAAAGCAAATAATTATTTAAAAAAATATCCACAAATGTTGATAATAAACATAAAATAGTAATAAACATGTTAAAAATGAAAAGTATAAGAAAGCAAATAATTATTTAAAAAAATATCTACAAACGTTGATAATAAACATAAAATAGTAATAAACATGTTAAAAATGAAAAGTACAAGTAATTCAATTGCTTTTAGAAGCAAGCAAATTTGTCCGATGATTCGGAATATTTGTTTAAACACCGGAGAATGTTTTTTTAAACAACAGAATGTTTTTGAAACATCAAAATGTTTTTTAAACAACAGAATGTTTTTGAAACATCAAAATGTTTTTTTAAACAACAGAATGTTTTTTAAACATCAAAATATCTTTTTAAACAACAGAATGTTTTTTAAACATTGAAATATTTTTTAAACATTAATAGAATTTTTTAAACATCAAAATATTTTTTTAAACATCGAAATGTCTTTTAAACATTAAAATGTTTTTTTAATCATCAAAATGTTTTTTTAAACATCAAAATATTTTTTTAAACATAAAAATGCTTTTTTAAACTTCAAAATTTTACCAATACACAACAAGGATTTTTTAAAAATAATTAAGCACTTGATTAAGTATTGAGAATTTTTTTTGTACAAAATAGGTGTTTTTTGCTGTCTAATGGTAGATAATTAGGTATTTATTGCATGCACAAATGATCATGACTGAAGTGTCTCTATCGATGCCTATAATGATAGCTATCGAATACCCTACGTGAATTCTGAACTCGGTCAGGTATCTCATGACGATATAACATTCATTCTTGGTCGTAAGTAGAATTAACACACTGCATATTTCACATACACAGAGAGTCAATCAGAGTAATTGTGGTACATGCGGTTAACCACAGCTGTTTATTTTCAAAGCATCATATTGACATGAATAATTCATCAGTCCAATTCTGCTTTTAATTGATGAGTTATTGATTTAGAAAAATTACATCACACCCAGAGAAAAGATTTATTTCAATTCAATATAATTTATTTGAATCAAATAACCGTATATTTGTCCCAGAACCAATTAAATTACTTATTTGTTTTAAATAAATTATTTATTTGTTTTAAATAAATTATTTATTTGTTTTAAATAAATTATTTATTTGTTTTAAATAAATATTTCATTTGTCAGAAATAAATATTTTATTTGGCAGAAATAAAATTTTTATTTGAATCAAATAAATTTTTATTTGAATCAAATGAAATTTATTTGGAACAAATAAATAAGTTAGTTGCTTTTGAGACAAATATACAATTTTTCTGGGTGCAGGTTATTTAAAATTACATCAGATTATTTAAAAATATATAAGATTATTTAAAATTACATCAGATTATCGAAGATTACATCAGATTGTTTAAAATTGCATCAGATTATTTAAAATTACATCAGATTATTTAAAATCAGATCAGATTATTTAAAATCACCTGAGATTATTTAAAATCACCTGAGATTATTTAAATCGTTATTGAAAGAAAATCTCGTTTTTTGTAAACATTATTTTGGTCCCTTCGTTCCACTTTTATAAATTTATTTTTTGATTTCTTTAAGTTTTTTCTTTGGTTTTTTTTATCTGGATTTTCCTGAGCTTGAACGAATGTTGATAAACAGTGTCTTACCACAGGATGACAAGGGTTAAAAAAAGATGTAGGGTATTGCTAATTTTATATAGAGGTGTCCCAAAAAAACATTTCTGCTTGCAATCAGACGAAGGCACTCGTGATTGCGTACGTGAGAGTGATACAAAGCGGTTCATTGTTTGTTCTGGCCAGTAAACATGGCCGCGCATCGATTGTGAAAAACCCATAATACGAACTTTTGTTCAATGTACCGCATGACGATAATGCCTCCTCAGCTACAAGGAAAACACTACACCTTCAGAAAAACAAAAAAACATTTCGAAAACCTGTATACTAAAAGACAGAAAGGGTTGGACACGTTTTCTCCATTTTTCTTTGTTTTTTTTCTTTATTTTCAAAGTGCTAATTCTTTAGGCTCCATTTTGTCATTTTTGTAATTAATCAAGGTTTTTATTTATTTATTCATAAATAGAGAAAAACAGAACCTTTTTCTGCAAAAGTAGTATTAGCTCCTTATTGTTATTCCTTCACTACAAAAACATGGTGTCTTATTTTAAGCAAAAAACGTCTTAAATTAAGACACATTTGGTGACTAAGACACAAAAAATGTCTTAATTTAAGACATTTAAGACACCATTTTTTGCAGTGTTTGCCATTTGTTTTGTTCGTTTCTTTTTAAATTGAAATTATTTGCAGAATTTTGTCATTTTGGAAAGTTTGACTTTTGTAAAAAGGCGTCAAATAAACGATTTTTTTATTTAAAGGCGATTATGCTTTTTATAACAGTCGCCTTTTTTTAAATATTGTTTTTAAATATTGTTTTCAAATATTGTTTTTAAAGCTTTTTTTAATAGGTTTTAAACACTTGTAGAATTGAGTTTAAAATAAGTAGTAGAAGTGCGATATAGTCAGACGTGCAGAACAAGCCTCGAATCTAAAATCTATATACACTTAGCATTTTTGCGATAAAATTATAATTCCAATTTTACTCCGCTGCAAGAATATTGTGCAATTTCATAGAATTCGACTAACATTTTTTGAAAATTGTACAAAAAATTGTACAAAATTTGATCAGTATTCAACAATTTTTGTAACCTTGTCATTTTTGTGACCATGTAGTTTTTGCAGTTCTGTAATTTTGTAACTTTGTATTTTTTGTAACCTTGTTTTTTTTGTAACCTTGTATTTTTTGTAACCTTGTATTTTTTGTAACCTTGTATTTTTTGTAGTTTTGCAATTTTTCTAACTTTAATATTTTCTGTAACTTTTGCAGTTTTTGTAGCTTTGTATTTTGTGTAAGTTTTGAATTTTTTGTAGCTTTGTAATTTTTATAACTTTAGTATTTTCTGTAACTTTTGCATTTATTGTAGCTTTGTATTTTCTGCAACTTTTGCATTTATTGTAGCTTCGTATTTTGTGTAAGTTTTGAATTTCTTGTAGCTTTGTAATTTTTCTAACTTTCGTATTTTCTGTAACTCCGTATTTTTCGTAACATTGTGATAAGTGTAACTTTGCACTTTTTGCAACTTTGTGATTTTCGTATCTTTCGTATTTTTTGCAAATTCAATTAACTATTTTTTTTCCGCCTACACATGTTCTTGTAAAATACCACAAAATTTTCTCAACCACACGCACAAGTAAATTTGTTACGTCCCTCTTTTAATAATCACAAGAGCAAACAGGGCTCTGCGTTTTTTTTAAATTCGCCATAGAAACTCACAGGCCAGAGAAATGATCTCAATTCATGAAATTTGAATGCAAAACACACGTTTTTCTCTAAAAATAGCACTTTATTTCTCATTTTTGTTAAACAAAGGTTATAACATGAATGTGTATAAAAAGTAAATGTGAGGCTTGAATAAACACGACGCGTTACATAATTTGCCATTAGCGGCTAGCACACTCGGTAAGCCAGAAACCTGTAATGTAAAGTAAAAGCTCGTCGTAGGAAAGAGGTCTTGACTCTGTTGGCTCTGTCGCCTAGGAAAGCATAATCCAAATTGCATTAACAAGGCTGAGCTGCTGCACAGATATCCGGCTCGAACACCAGGATGAGCATGAGGAAAAGTGAGAGAAGCGTTTTCACTCGATTGATATTATGTCGTCGCCCTCAACCTACTCATGTAAACATACACCTCAAGTAACACCAGGAAGCATTTCCGGTTCGAGGGTTCATTCTGCTATACTTGATAATTATCAGCCCTGAAGTCAGTCACGTCCATTTTATTAAATAAACACCTCTGCCATTTTTTCCCTTCTTCGAATCAAAATCTGGATTCCTTTCTAGTAATGCTTCTTTTTCTTTTTTCTGTCTACAGAGTTTTGAATTTCTTAATTCGTTGAAAATTTATGAATCGTTTTCATTTAATTATTACTACTGGATTTTTCAATTCATTTTCAATTCCTAATTTGATTTGAATTTCCATTTTTTACAATTTTAGATCAATTCTTGTTGAGAAGAATTACAAATCTAATTTTGATGATGTTCAGATTTTAAATTTTTCTTAGAGTGCTTAAAATAACATGGATATTTTTAGAAAATTTAGTGGGTTCAAACCGTGGAGCTTTATGGCGTCTAAAAAACTTGGTGGAATTGCAGGGACATCTTGCAAATATGGATTTTTTACAATTATACATCAATTCTTGTTGAGAAGAATTAAAAATCCAATTTTGATGATGTTCAAATTTTCAATTTTTCTTATAGAGTGTTTAAAATAACATGCAGATGGTTAGGACTTTTAATGGTTTTAAACCGTGGAGCTTTTTGGCATTTAAAAAGCTTGGTGGAATTTCAGAAACATCTTGAAAACAAGGATTTTTTATAATTTTACATTAGTTCTTCTTGAGAGGAATTAAAATAAAAATTCAATTTTGATGAAATTTAACTTTTGAATGTTTCTTAGAGTGCTTAAAGTAGCATGCAGGTGGTTAGGACTTTTAATGGTTTTAAACCGTGGAGCTTTTTGGCATCTAAAAAGCTTGGAGGAATTTCGCGAACATCTTGAAAATATGGATTTTTTATAATTTTACATCTATTCTTGTTAAGAAGAATTTATAATCCAATTTTGTAGAAATTCAAGTTTTAAATTTTTCTTAGAGTGCTTAAAATAACATGGAGAATGTTGGTACTTTTAATGGTTTCAAACCATGGAGCTTTTTACCATCTAAAAAGCTTGGTGGAATTTCAGGGATATCTTGAAAATATGGAGATTTTACAATTTTAGATCAGTTTTTGTTGGGAAGAATAAAAAATCTAATTTTGGTGAATTTCAAATTTTTCAAATGTATTCAATGTTTCTTAAAGTGCTTAAAATAATATGAAGATTTTTAGAAAATTTAATGGTTTCAAACCGTGAAGCTTTTTGGCATCTAAAAAGCTTGGTGGAATTTCAGGGACGGCTTGAAAATATGGTTTTTTTTACAATTTTACATCAATTCTTGCTGAGAAGAATGGAAAACCCAATTTTTTTGAAATTCAATTTTTAAATTATCGTTAAAGTGATTAAAATAACATGGAGATGGTCAGGACTTTTAACGTTCTCAAACCGTTGAGCTTTTTGGCATCTAAAAAGCTTGGTGAAATTTCAGGGACATCTTGAAAATATGGAGATTTTACAATTTGTGACCTAAGCCTTTGTGAATGTTTCTTTAGTTTTTAACGTTTAAGTTCTATATTTAGCTTTGTAGTATTGTATTAATGTTCACGTTAAAATTAACATTAGTTTTAGTTTTAGGGAACATTTCCCGTGTAATTTTCTAAAATAAAATAAAATAAATAAAAATTTTACATCAGTTTTTGTTGAGAAGAAATAAAAATCCAATTTTCGTGAAATTCAAATTTTCAATTTTTCTTAGAGTGCTTAAAATAACTTCGAGATGGTTAGTAAATTTAATAGCTTCAAACCGTCGAGCTTTTGGCATCTAAAAAGCTTGGTGGAATTTCACGAACATCTTGAAAATATGGATTTTTTACAATTTTACATCTATTCCTTTTGAGAAGAATCTATAATCCAATTTTGTAGAAATTCAAGTTTTAAATTTTTCTTAGAGTGCTTAAAATAACATGGAGATTTTTAGAAAACGTAATGGTTTTAAACCGTGGACCCTTTTGGCATCTAAAAATCTTGGTGGAATTTCACGAACATCTTGAAAATATGGATTTTTTACAATTTTACATCAGTTCTTGTTGGAAGAATTAAAAATCCAATTTTCTTTAAATTCAAGTTTTCAATTTTGTTAGAGTGCATGGAGAAGGTTAGGATGTTTAATGGTTTCAAACCGTGAAGCTTTTTGGCATATAAAAAGCTTTGCAAAATTTAGCTGATATCCTGAAAAGAATTAATTTTCTTCGCTATTATTTCCATTGTTATCTAGTTGCATTAAAGACGGAAGTATTTAAAGAAATTGGAGTTTTAAGTAGCGAAACTCATATAGTAAAAAATCTTGAAAATGTTGTTAGTTTTTGATGCTTGAAAGAACTTGCTTCATTTTACTTTTTCTGTCAGACAGAATAAATTTTACATTGTAAAAAAGGATGTCTTTTTTACCCATTTTTTTTAGACCATTTTAGACTGAACCCGTTTACATCAGATCCAATTCCAACTAAATTTCAGCATCAAGAGTTGAATTTTAAGACCGAAAGTGACTTATTCTTGTTTTAAGACATTAATTTTTCTGACTTTCAGTCATTTTTGTTTTGAGATGTAAACGGTATAAGACTTTGTTTTACTGTGTACTTTTTGATTGATTTCCTCTTCCACAGTTTGCAATAAGTTGAATTTTTTAAATTGACTTAAAATTCATGTTGAGCGAATCCAAAAACATTTATATAACAAGAGCAAAACTAAATTATCACGATTATGATAACTCATAATGATTATTTATTTAATTAAATTTAAATTAATTATTAAATATATTATTAATTGGTTGCGGGCAGCCAACCCACTTTATTATTTCGAATTATTTGTTTTACTATTGACCCCTTACGAAGGAAATTCGATCTTTTATTTTTTTTCTTTCTGTGTTCTTGTTTTCATGTCTCACGTGTTATCCTTGAATTTTCGGATAAAGCGGGATCTGTTGATTCTGGAAATTTGCGAAAAGAGGACAACACAGTAGACATTGTGGTTGATAAATTTACGATGCTAGTGAAGGTATCGTGAAACAAATAGGGATTGTTTACTTTATGGGGCTTGGTAAACGAAATAGGTGTTGAGCTTAGCCAGGGGTTCAGTAGACTTGATCGGTGAAGTGAAATGTGGATCCATAAGTCATGAGGTGGGTGCATGTTCAACTGCCTTTCAGCGGCGCCAATGGCACCAAAGCGAGTTGGTTGCGCGACGAACATGCAAGCACCGACGAAGAAGAACCATGAGAAGTGTTTGCGCAAACCCTCGCCAGGGTTGTCAACCCCGAAGGTTATACTCTCCACCTTCAATTACCGAACGATCTGCCACTCGACCTTCCCCTCAGCATCTCCTGATGATGTTACATCCTTGGACGATTCCAGACTCTCTTTCACTCCCGTTCATCCGATTCCAAGCGATATTTCATGTAATTAGTGACGCGGAAACTCACTGATAATTTTAATGAAGGTAATCAAGTTTTCAGCCAAGATTCATGAACGCCATGATCGCATTCTTCTTTCAGTGTTCTCAGACACTTTCTGACTCTTCTATACTAAAAACTAGTAATTTTCCACTCAAAACTGTTGTATTTTTCACCATTTACTGTTTTCTCTCCAAGTCTTTAGGAGAAATATAAATAAAATAAAATAAATTTCTCTAAATATTTCATAAAACGTTTCTCACGTCTGACCAAAATTTGTTTGTACCACTTAAATCTTTATTTTAAGATATAGTTCGTTGCAAAGCAATTTATTGTCTATAATTGACATTGTTTCGGTTTCTAGCCATTTATATTGCAAATAAATAAGTAAATTAATTTAACTAATTAAATATAAATAATAAAATATAAATTAATTTAATTTATTTATTTTTTCATTTAGAGACTTTCTGCGAATACATTATGTGAATTTTCAGCTCTCTGGACAAAAATCCAGTGTCAGAATCGGAAGAAATCGAATAGTTTTTTTTATCAGCCAGTGAATAATTTAGAAGCATTTGAAAATTGAATTAGAACGGGAAGATAAAAGCTGGAAAGTGTTGTGCGCCAGTAAATTACGATCTGTGTTTTCCAATTATTATTGAGTTTTGTTATTTATTTAATGCAACGACTGTAAAATCCTTTAATCAAGGCCAACATTCTACAATTGGATTTCACAAATGATCAATTCTTTGGAAATGTAGAAGATAAATTTCTATAAAGCTGAATTGCGAAAGTAATCCTGTTTGTAGCTTTTTTGCTGCAAGCTCCTCAGATCATAAAATTCAAGAAAAGAATCACTTGCCAATAATCAGTTGGATAATTCCAATATCCAATACCGTATCTGATGCCAATAAAAAAGATAATAATAATAATTTCAGTCTCTTTTAGCGTCTCATCTGAGAATTATCTTTTTATCAAGATATACCAATTTTAAGCATCCTATTTGCGAACAAATCGATAAATAATAAGGCCATTTATCTTGTTAATTCTGACAGTATTTTTAACGCTTCATTTATGGATTTTGAGTGCTCGAAGCAAGTTTAAAAAAACGATTATTAATAAAAAAGGAAATCAGAAACAAGAATTGCTCAATTGAAAAGACACAAAAAGGTACTTTTTTGTTTTAATTTATTTTAATTTAATTTATTTTAATTTAATTCATAGAATTAAAGAGCAAAAAATTTTAAATTCGAAGATTTAAATTAAAATTCGTGAACTTTGCAATAAGTGCGAATTGGGTTTATTAGAAATTCAGATTTTTACGTCAATGTTCGGATAATTGTGCTCATCTTTTTTTTACTTTCTTAGGCACCCAAATGGGTGCCACTGTGATGAGAAAAACTCAGTGGATTAACAGAATCCACTTAAATACTGAAAAACATGATTTTTTTCATGTTTTCGATTTTTAAAAATTGTCGATTTTTAAGGCGACAATTGGGTTGATTAAAAATTTAGATTTCTACGTTAATAGTGGGATTGCGATGCTCATCTTTTTTTTTCATTATCAGGCACCCAAATAGGTGCTACTGTGATCATAAAAGCTCAGTGGATTGACAGAATCCACTTAAATACTGAAAAACATGATTTTTTTCATGTTTTCGATTTTTAAAAATTGTCGATTTTTAAGGCGACAATTGAGTTGATTAAAAATTCAAATTTCTTCGTTAATAGTGGTACAACGGTGTTTATCATACTTTTCCATTATCAGGCACCCAACTGAGTGCCATTGTGAACATAAAAGCTCAGTAGATTGACAAAATCCACTTAAAAACTGAAAAACATGAATTTCTCGATTTTTAAGGCAATCCAATAAGGTTGATTAAAAATTGATTAAAAATTCTGAAACCGACGCGTTAGCGTTTATTAGATGTGCGTAATTTTTTTTTTTGTTTATCTCAAGAACACTCTCTATTCTCAGAAAATGAAGTTTTGTATTACCCTTTTATTTCCGATTTCGATTATTTTGGCTCTCGTAATTGAAAAGACGGAGAAAATAGTGAGAGTTTCATTTTGTTTTGTATTGTTCCTTCTGACTTGAGATATTCCTTTTTTTTCCAAAAAGCAGTAAATGTTGGACATTCTTATATTTTTGTTGCCTCTTCTGCGAACAGCAATAATTAATCAGGCGCCAACTCATTGTTGAAAGAGTCGAGGTTTTTTGAGAAATTTCCTAGTTGCTCAGTAAACGTGATCTCGCTTCATGCTTTTAGTTGTCGAGTTTCGTTGAAAGAAATGCCTCAGACTTTGTTTTTAACCCCTTTGCTGAATCACAGTCACATACACATTAACATCTCTCTTTATGCGGTAAAACGTCTGGGAAAGTAAAAATACATATATGATTTATGAACATCTTTTCGACACAACAAAAAAACGGGTTTGTGAAACTTGTTAAGAATATACTGAAAGTGAGCACGTGTTTTCAATTATTTTCCATTTCTTTCCTTTTTTATATTCTCATTTTTTACTTTATAATTATTAGATATTTTTTGTATATTCGTTTTTCTTTTTTTATTTTATATCTATATTGTACTTTGTATTTTATTTCTATTTTGTATTATTATTTTATCTCTATTTTGTATTTTGTATTTTATTTCTATTTTGTATTACTGTTTTATCTCTATTTTGTATTTTGTATTTTATTTCTATTTTGTGTTTTTATTTTATTTCTATTCTGTATCTTTATTTTATTGATCGCATTTTTGTGTGTTGTATCCTTATAATTTTGTTCCTTTTTAGCTCTTTTGAACCTCTTGCAATTTTAATTTTTGTATTTTGTACTTTCATTCAGTCTAATTTTGCGTATTTTAATTCTGCCTTTTCTAAATTTGCGTTTACTAATTTTGCATTTCTCATGGAATTTCTTGGATTTTTCAATTTTACATTGTCTTTCTTGATTTTCTTGTTTCTGTCTTTTGACGTTTACGTTTATTGTCTTCGCAATTTTCAGTTTTGTCTCTTGATTATTTTTAATAGCAAAAGGAAGAAAGATGTTCAAGTGACAAATAGCTCTGCTGACGAGTCAAGACTTTTTCATTTAAAGTCTAGTTAAAAGGGCAAAAAATAATTTTCCAGAAAAGAGAATGGATGTTAAATACACTTAAGATTGTCGCTTTAGATTTTCCTCTGTCCTGAAAAATTGCGTAATTAATTTCGAGAAGAAGTTTGAAACTTGCTTAAAGAATAATTTTTCTCCACAAATAATCTCAAAGTCCCAATTAGTCAAAAACATGATGAAAAGTTACAACATCAAAAAACGTTTCCAAAGACACTATAAAAATTTAGACTGCTTTTTGTAAAATTTTGCACAACTCTATTGCTACCTATTTTTTAAAAAAAATATTCTCCTTTTGCTTTTCTTTTCTTTTTAATGAATTCTAGAAATTTCAGGTAATGGTATTATCATCTTCCATGTGATTGCACTTTTTCCGAGTTGATGGAAGCCGTGTGTAATGAAAAGACAGGACAAAAAGTAAATGAATCTGTAGAAGTATATGAAAATAACTTTAATGGGAAGTAAAAAAAGGAATCTTTCATCAGCTGTGAGGTTTCATAGGTCAGGGAAGATGGAAGATGAGACAAATGAAGACAGGAAAACAGAACAAAGAAGGTCGGAAAGAAAAGAGAAGGATGGAAACTCGATAGGTTCTGGCCTACTTAGTTGGTTCACACTTTCACGTTTGCTTTGAAAATTTCAAAGTGCTGAGTTTAACTGGCAAAGCATATTGATTGCTTGCATCATCGGACCAAGTAGCACGTAACTTTAACCTGATTTAATTTTGGATATCGTGGAAACTCTCTCAGATTGTATAATTTTCCGTAACTGAATAATTTGTCATTTTAATTCATCAGGAAAACAGGTCAAACAATGAAGCAAAATAAACTCTGGAATAATAACTGAGTTGAAGTTTTCAAAAAATAAATATAGGTTAAATTAAAAAACGATGCAATTTTTAAATAATAACATTATAGAATAATAAAATTGCACATACAAAATTGATTAGTGAAATATTCGACAGTGAAGCGTAAGGATTAAATTGATCCAGAAAAGAGAATCAAAATGTTGATATGCAACGTTTCGATTCGCTTTTCTGGATCAATATGATCCCCACGGATCACTGGGAGACTGGGAAAAAATACTTGGCTTCTAATAATAAAGTGATAAAATGATTAAATAATAAAATGATAAAATGATAAAGTGATAAAATGATTAAATAATAAAATAACAAAGTAATAAAATGATAAAATGATTAAATAACAAAATAACAAAATAATAAGATGATTAAATAATAAAATAACAAAGTAATAAAATGATAAAATAATTAAATAATAAAATAACAAAATAATAAAACAATAAAATGATTAAATAATAAAATAATAAAATAACAAAGTAATAAAATGATAAAATGATAAAATAATAAAATAACAAAATAACAAAATAACAAAATAATAAAATAATAAAATAATAAAATGATAAAATGATTAAATAATAAAATAACAAAGTAATAAAATGATTAAATGATTAAATGATTAAATGATTAAATAATAAATTAACAAAGTAATAAAATAATAAAAAGTTGAATTTTTTTTCAAATAAGTAACTAACGGTTGGTTTTTCATTCGCAGAGTGTTGAAATGAGCTTTTATCGGTGATATCAACTTGTTTTGATAAAAATGAGTGTTTCTGTGAGTACTTAGGAAGTGATGAATGCTGCTTTAAATGCAAGAAGATGAAGCCCCCAGGAGCGATCAGTTATACTTGGAAAGATGCAATTCTGTGTGAAATTCGTGAAGGGAATCAATATAAAGTGCAAACGTATACGAGAAGGTTGGTGAACTAGTCTGAACTTATTGTCAGTACTTTCATATAAGTTTCGTATATGCAACGCGATAACCGATTTTTTTACAATTTATGGTCATTTCTGCATCTCAACTCGATACATCGACAAATAGACCGAGTTTCCACTGATACTCGCAAAAAAATTCCTCCCATCGCTAAAAGTCCTGAAATGGCATTTTTCACATTTTTATTTGTCCCACTTTCCAAAATCTTCTATTTTTCTCACAATCAATCCCTTTTTTTAATATCCAACGTATCAGATAAAGATCGACTTTATAGAAAATTTTATCTTGTATAATTTACTCTTAGTTTATTTTATTGCCCACGAGACAATTTTAAAAAATTTTTTAATGCTTGTATTTTGCTAAATTTTTATGCGTGTATTTTGTTAAAATTTTATGATCCTGTTTTCTTAAATTTTCATAAGTCAATTTTGTAAATTTTCTCAAACAGTATTTCATAAAATTTTGCGAAAGGTACTTTATGAAATTTTGTATAGAGTGTTTTATAAAATTCTGTGAAGAGTATTTTACAAAACTTCGCTGAAAAAAAGGTATTCTAATTTTAAGGATATATTCTTGGCGCTTAAGAATATTTCCAATGCAATTTATTAAATAAAATAAATAAAAAATAAATTAAATTAATTAATTAAATTAAATTTAGAATAAAATATATACTTAAAATGAGAATATATCCTTATTTTAAGAATATATTCTCAATGTCTAAGAAATATTCTTAGGTTGAGAATGTATTCTTGTTTTAAGTATATTTTATTCTAAATTTAAGAATAAATTGCACTGGAAATATTCTTAAATACGCGCCAAGAATATGTGCTTAAAATTAGAATACAATGCTTTCAGTGTTTGTGAAGAGTTTTTTATGAAAAGTTGCAAAGGGTACTTTTTTGTTTTTCTTTATCGAATTTTGTTGCAATAAGTTCAATTTTAACAAAATTAATAATTGTTTGCATAAAATTGTGGATTGTTCGAATAATAAAATGTCTGATTAAGCCAAACGAAGTTTGCTTTCTTGTTCTCGTTTTTTGTTGTATTAATTGAACGAAACAAATATTTGTATTAGGAAAATGAAATCTAGTTTCTTGAAACGAAATTAGATTTTGGTTTTTTCACTAAGAAACAAGTTTTTGTAATTTGTAGGATGTCTGACTAAACTTATAAAGTTTTTCGATTTATGTTTTCATGTCCGACCAAACTTTGGAGTATCTACTTCCTGTAAATAAAAGTTTAAAGTCACGAATGAAAAATTCCCGATAAGTCTGACTTAATATGATTTTTCTACTCTAGCTTTTCCAATACCTAATCGTAAATTATAATTAGCATTTATTTGTCAACATTATTATATATTATTAACAATATATTATCAACATTATTATATACATATACATTTTCAAAAGAAACTGATAACTATGTTTCTATTATTTTATTATTGTTTTATATTATTATTATATTGTTATTATATTATTATTATATTATTATTGTTTTCTTTTTATATTATTGTTTTACATTCTTATTATATTCTAAGCACAAATAAACAACAAATTAGCCTCCCTTTTTGACTCTCACAGAAAAAACTTCTTTTCCAAGCATCGCTGCGAAACTAAACAAATTCCCTTACAATTTAATTCGGTAAATGTCTGACTCTACACGGATATTACTACTTGCGTATTCCAGTTACGAAACGTTTGTGTCTTTCTAGTTGACAAAAGGAAGAAAACGAGAGGGGATAACGAATTCTTTTTCTAATTTTTGAGAGAAGCTGAAAGAGAGTTGTTGCCGAAGGAAAGAAATAAAAGTAAAGTTTAATTAGATAATATTCTGGCAAATTCTAGATAAAATGAAGGTATAATGGAATTAGGGCGAAGTTTTGTTTCTATCAGAAAGAAAAAAAAAGAAGAGCGTATTTTCAGGAATTCTGACTAAGGAGCAAGAGTTAGTTACTTTTAGGAGAAAGTTACGAGGGCTTAAGTGGATCTTAAAAAGTTTCTTGTTCCCAGCTACTGGTTCTGGTGCCGCAATGCCGTAATTATTGCAGAACTTTGACTCCGTGTTAACGAAAAGTGCAGTATCTGAGAATTCAACAAAGATGCAAAACTAGTACAACATCCGGACTTTCATAATTTTGTTATTCAACTTTTATGCGAGAAAAAGCGCTTCATTATCGAAAATAATTCTTCTGCAATTACACTTAGAGTTTCCATCGTCTTCTATAACAGCAGAAATGCCTATCTGTTAAAAATTAAAAAAATTAAAAATAAAAATTCTATAGATTTTTCTTGTATGTACACCATACATAGAGAGTACCATACACATGTAGAGTTTTTAATACATTTTTTAAAAGCGTTTTATAATACATTTTTTGATTTTGTGTATTTTGTATATTTTGTTTGTTTTGTATATTTTGTATATTTTGTGTATGTACACAAAACCAGTAAAAGCTCTATAGAGTTTTTAATACATATTCCCGTATTTGTCAAAATCTGGTCAGAAATCAAGAGAAGAACTGTTGGCGAATTAAAACATGGAATTTTTGAAGCTTGAAAATATCAAGAGTGTGGTTATAAAAAATTGATGAAAGGAATCAGCCTTGGGAAAGTAGAAGAAGACGTGAATAATTTTATAAATAGATTAGGACTGAGATTGTTTTAAATAAAAAGAGTCGTGACAGTGAGGGTGGCAAATCTAGAGCATGCGGCTTTCTCATAATTAGAGAGACTAATAACGAGCCAAGTGGCTTGTATGTAGAGAAGAAGTAGAGAGCACCGAGTAATCTTATTATCTAGATAACAAGAACACGGCTCCTAATCATATTTGTCTTTGTGTAAGAAATGTTTTCCCTGAAAATTTAATATTCCCAAGCTTCGACACTGTTTTCACTTGGTAAATTTGACCTTTACTGCAAAGCACTTGCGCTAGAACAAGATTAATATTTAACTTCGCTTCATAGATGCCTCTTAGCTTCAATACACAATCTATATTTCTGTACATATATACATGTATAGATATACGTTTATACATTTATTTGTATACGTATATACATTTATTTATATACGGATATACATTTATTTATATACGTATATACATTGTACATTTACATGTATACTTCTATACATAGCAGCTTCAAGAAATCAAGATTTAAAGTCAAACAGTAGAAAAAGCAAACATAGTCAGACGAATGCAGTAAGAAAGATTCAAAATCATCCAGTAGAAAAAGCAAACATAGTAGGCCTAACGCAGTAACAAAGATTTAAAGTCAGACAGTAGAAAAAGCAAACTTAATCAGACCAACGCAAAAAGAAAGATTCAAAATCAGACAGTAGAAAAAGCAAACTTAATTAGACCAACGCACAAAGAAAGATTCAAAATCAGACAGTAGAAAAAGCAAACTTAATCAGACCAACGCAGAAAGAAAGATTCAAAATCAGACAGTAGAAAAAGCAAACATAGTCAGCCTAACGCAGTAACAAAGATTTAAAGTCAGACAGTAGAAAAAGCAAACACAGTCAGCCCAACACGGCAAGAAGGATTTAAAAAACCAGACAGTAGAAAAAGCAATCAATGTCAGACCAAAGAAGCAAGAAAGATTTAAAATAAGACAGTAGAAGAAGCATTCTAATGTCTCATTTGGTCTGTCAATGTTTGCTTTATCTACTGTTTTATTTTAAACCTTTCTCGCTGCGTTGGTCTGACTATACTCGCTTTTTCTACTGTCTGGTTTTAAACTGCGATCGTCTGACTAAATTTGCTTTTTCTACTCTCTGGTTTAAGTATTTTTTTACTCCGTTGGTCTGACTTTGTTTGTTTTCTCTACTGACGCGTTGAAAAATTTTATTCCTGTTTTGGTCTGACTGTGCTAGCTTTTTCTACTGTCTGGTTTTAAATCTTCCTTGCTGTATATAGAATAATAAGGAATATAAAGTCTGCAATTTTTTCTTCTAGAAATTTTGTTTCTTTTAATTTTTAATTCTTTAAAAAGAAATTGATTGTTTAGTATTTGTGGGAAAGAAGTTTTTTGTATGTGGATTAATAAAGCTTTTTATGATGTAATACGATTAAAATAGAGCTTGTTTTTATGTATTATGCACAGATGAATGTAATACTCTGTCGAGCAACAATCCAATCGTGTCAACGTTCATCTTCGAGAAACAACAATGCACCCTCGATTAAAGTAGAGTAATACTCGCTGAGCTTATTGTACTGCTGCATAACAATTCATTTTCCAAGGAATAATTTATCATTCTGTTTTCTCTCTCTCTCTCTCTCTCTCTTTCTCTCTCTTTCTCTCTCTCGCTCTCACTCTCGCTTCCTCTCATTCTAATACATTAGTTGTGTACATATATCATTCATTTGGACTCCTAATCATTTGATTAATTAGTCTCATCTACGTTCAATTCATGCACCATCAATATTCAATGCAATTCAGCAATATATGTTTTATTTTCAAATTTTCAATACCGCTCTATTAATCATGATTTTTTGGACTTTATTGATAATCTTGAACGCTGTACATTACTCAGAAAGTTTATTCAATAAACTCAAAAATTTTGGTATTAAATAAAATGTTACTTTAAATGTTGATGGCCAAATAGGATATTAAATGACGAATAAAATATCGAATGTTAAAGAAAATGTTAAATAAAATGTTAAACAAAATGTTAAATAAAATGCTTGGTTTATTATTAAGTGACACGTGAAATAAAATGCCATATGTAAAATAAAATGATAGATATTTATTATTATGTGAAATGTTGAATAAAATTCAAATGTTAAAAAAATTTCTATTGTAAAATAAAATGTTCAATGCACGTTTATTAATATGTGAAATGTTACATAAGATTTAAAATTAAATGTTAAATGTTGCATAAAATGTGAATTGTTAAATAAAACGTCAATTGTTTATCAAAACGTTAAATGTTAAACAAAATGTTAAACAAAATACTAAAGAAAATGTTAAACAAAATGTTAAACAAAATGTTAAACAAAAAGTTAAACAAAATGTTAAACAAAATGTAAAAAAAATAATAAACAAAATGTTAAACAAAATGTTAAACAAAATTTTAAACAAAAAGTTAAACAAAATGTTAAACAAAATGTTAAAAAAATGCTAAACAAAATGTTAAACAAAATGTTAAACAAAATATTAAACAAAATATGAAACAAAATGTTAAACAAAATATTAAACAAAATATTAATATCTTAAATTTCAATTTCAATATTCAACAACAAAAAATAACAAAAAAAATAAACCCTTAGAACCGAGACGCGTCTGACAATAAACAGATTCTTCTACTGATTCCTCCCTGTCTGACCAAAGTGCAATTTCTCCACTCACATGAAACTTATGCTTGGCTAAACCAACCTTCCAATGTCTGACTAAATTCTGGATTTTCTACTTTCCGTCTACTTTTTCCACTCTCTTTTGCAAAATTTGCACAATAATAGAAATTCGTACGAGTCTGACCTCACGTGCGTTTTTCTACTTGTTGCAATATTTCCTGGCTTCGCACTCCATTAGCTCTATGAATTCAGGTAATAAATCTTTTTAAAGTCTTTGTTTTAAAGGAACACGTGTTCCATTTTGAATGAAACATAGATGAAATACTGTCTGATACGTTCTTGAAAAGAACCAGGGTCGCCAACCTAGAACACGAATATATATTCATGGCCACGTTCCTGTCTGAAATTCAGCCTGATATGTGTGGATCTTGTCGTGTACAGAGTGTTCCGTTTATGGAAACGAATTTCTCTTCTTTTCTTATCTTCGAGCTTCTTTTGTACGCCACACATATCATAGAATTCGTCCCTTACATTCTATCAGTTAACCTATTCATTTTCATTTCTTTTTTCTTTCTAATTCACACTATTTCTGTGAATACGATTTAAAAGTGTTTGCAAACACCTTTGAAAACTTTGCAGAGCTTTAAAAATTTCTTTTAGGTTTGTTAGGTTCTTTTAAGGTTTTTTTTAGGTTTTCTTTATAGTAACTATTTTTATTAGGACCTTTTAGAAAATTTGAAATTTCAATTCAGGAATTTGCATTTAAATTTGAATTTGAATTTGAATTTTTCAAATTGATTTTGCTTTTTTGATTAAGATTGTTTATTTTTATTATCTATTTTCTATTAATCTTATTTTACTCTTTTTACGTTTACTAATTAAAATGTAGATTATTGTATTGTAATTAATTACTCACCCTTCATGCCGAAGACTCCTGCTAGATGACGATCGGATCTTTACTTTTACTTTAAAGCACGCACTTCAGTTACAACAAAAATACACGTTTTCCGGCAATTTCGAGCAACTATTAAAAGTCCCTTTCGCGATTGAAGCATCTCTTGAAATTAAAGCTTACTTTGAACCACAAATCGGACGTCGCATAAGTGATCACTGCAAACAAAAGAACAAGAAAGTTAATAATTTTCGTCTTAATTCTTAAGTGTAATAAAATGGGAAGTTAATAATTTTCTTCTTAATTCTTAAGTGCAATAAAAATGGGATCATTTAATTAATTGCGTTCATGTATCGGAACAATAATCTAATACAAAAATACTCAAAAGTTTGAAAAAAATTGCACCAAGGATAATTTATTTTTTAAATAATTGAAAAGCGATCTCTGGTTTCAAAAGACGCTTATAAAAAACTACTTTTGCTGCTCTTTCTTTAACTTCGCTTTGAAAATAAAAAGTTTATTGAAGAATAATTTTCAAACTGCAAACAATGTACTTAAAATTGTATATAAAAATTGAAAATAGAAATGAAGTATGAAAATCTTGAATAAAAATTTAGACTCTTGTGTAACTAATTCTTGTTTCTATTAGATTTTAAATTAGTTTTAGATCTAAAGGGCATTTTTAGTTTTTTAGATTATAAGTCCGTATATATGTGGGAAGTTAAATGAAAATAAAATTGATTATACATATGGAATATACAAACGGAATATACAAATGGAATAAAATTGATTATTCAAATTGAATATACAAACGGAATATACAAACGGAATATACAAACGGAATATACAAATGGAATATACAAACTGAATATACAAACGTAAAATACAAATTGAATGTAAAAATTGAATAATGAAGATTAAATATAAAACAATAAGCGAATAAATACAAAAGTAAAATATAAAAATAGAATATAAGAAGGTTGTGCATAAGTTTATAAAAAAAACAACACAGCAAATAAAGAAAATAAATAAACTTCTTTTAATGGATTCCATTTGTAAATATTTGCCATGAAATATTCAATTAGCGATTGTTTAATCGACTCTAAAATACAAAACGTTTTGTTTTATCGGAGTTGAAAATGCAAAGCGATATATTTATTTTTCTTTTCGACATGCAGGTGGTACTTTGGCGTTCATTGGAAATAAAAAATTAACTCGGTTGTAATTGAATTTACATGTAAAATGGAGGACATGATTGTCAATTGGAAATTGAAAAGTGAAAGTAATAATATTTCATTTCGTGCAATAGAGAAAGTAAATATACATGCCAACATCAATTTATCACAGTTGGGTTCGTTTAAATTGAGTTGATGCGGTGAGCATATCCTACACATTGGGCTCAACACCCTTTTTATATCTCCCCACTGTTTTGCATAAAAATTCACATTTAAAACTGTTTCTGCGTTAAAATTATTCAATTTCAGCTCAGAGCGTAGAGAAGTCTCTAAATCCGTGCAATAATAAAAATTTCGCTCTTTCAAATTCGACAAAATTGGGTTACGTATTATTTATTGCTTTCTTCTTTTCGAAAACAATATATTTAAAAGTTTTTTTTAACTTTTATGTTCTTGAAATTAAAATGTGTTTAGAAACTTTATCAATATTTTTGAATTACAATTTAAAAATAACGGCGAAATTAAAATATAATTTTAAAAATAGAGACGCATAATATTAAAAAAATGAACGCATAAAATTAAAAATGAAACTTTTCATCAGAATTGAATAATAAAATAAAAATTACAACATTACATTAAAAGTGAAACATAACATTGAAAGTGAAACATAACATTGAAAGTGGAACATAATATTGAAAGTGAAACATAACATTGAAAGTGGAACATAATATTGAAAGTGAAACATAACATTAAAAGTGGAACATAATATTGAAAGTGAAACATAACATTGAAAGTGGAACATAATATTGAAAGTGAAACATAACATTGCAAGTGAAACATAACATTAAAAGTGGAACATAATATTGAAAGTGAAACATAATATTGAAAGTGGAACATAATATTGAAAGTGAAACATAACATTGCAAGTGAAACATAAGATTATAACCGAAACATAACATTGTAATTGTGACGAAAAACATTAGAATTAAAACATAACATAACACTATAAATATTAAAAGTAAAGTTAAAAATCAAAATTAAACATAAATTTTATTTTCAACCGGTGCAAATTTTCGCTTTGTTTTTGTTTTGAGTAGAAAAATGAAAAAAAGCAACTGTGAGGAAAAATGAATTCACAGTTAATGGAATAGTACATTTATTTATAAAATCAATGTAACAATGAGTTAATTAAAATTAATTAATCGAATGCTTATCAGAGTGCAATTAAAAGACATTCAATAATCGTTCAAGCAATAGCAAATAAAAATACAAAAATTCCCAATAAAGAAAGACATTATCTGAGAAATAAAAGCCCCCGTTTCTTAAATCAGACTAGATTTTTCCCAGCTGCTATCTCATTTAAAGACCATGCACAGAAGATATCCAAGCAGTAATTTTCGAATTTCTCTGGGGTGTTTGGTAAGCTCTCTCATAAATTGGGATCATAGAGGGTCCACGAAGTTGAATTTCTGGGGTTATTTTAGAGTATGTAGCAAGTCGACGTTGTAACTTTCGACCCTGTTCTTTTTTTTATCTCTTGAGAATTTTCTTCGCAAGCCTATATTCAGGTCTACTTTACATATGTATACATTGCTGTGAATCGCCATATTTCCCTAACATATTCAGTGAACTCTAGCGCGAGATATCAGTGACCCTGTTGGTTCAAGTGAGTGAAATAACTGTAAAATAAGAAGCACTTTTCAGTACAGGCATTGCGGTTTCGAAGACGAGAGGATCCATCGAAGCAGGAGTAAAAGGATCAGTTGCAGGAGATGGATAACCGTGAAAGAAATTTCTTCTCTCAACGAACCTGCGCTCCTTCAAATGATATATCTTGCCGAGTTTATTATGCATTGAGAAGTAATAAATGGCAGAGGGAAAAGAAAATTATACTAGATAGACTTGGTCCATTTCAGGAATAATTGATTACTTGATTAGAAAACTGTCGCAGAGGATTTTTATGTCAGGGCATTAGTTACACTCTGTGTATTTATGTATTATTTACACTTTGTTTATTTATGTATTATTTACACTATGTTTATTTATGTATTGTTTACACTATGTTTATTTATGTGTTATTTACACTATATTTATTTATGTGTTATTTACACTATATTTATGTATTATTTACACTATGGGTTTTTATGTTTTTTACACTATGTGTATTTCTCTATTTTTACACTATATGTATTTGTCTATTTTTACACCATGTGTATTTGTCTATTTTTACACTATGTGTATTTGTCTATTTTTACACTATGTGTATTTGTCTATTTTTACACTATATGTATTTGTCTATTTTTACACTATATGTACTTGTCTATTTTTTACACTTTATCTATTATGTATAAATATTATATATTATAAATAAAGATTACGTGTTTTGTTAACAGGATTTGATTATACTGCAGATTAATCCTAATTTATTTCCCATTTGATATACTCCCTAACTAATCTGGATGAAAAGCAATTATGTCTTTAGGGCTTTCGCCCTCTGTATTTTCCTTCTTAAGGTTCTCTACTCCCCAGCAAAAGTTAGTCCACCAATTTGGAGGAAGTTAAACGTATGTTGATTTACTGAAAATTATTCACTAACTACTTTTATTTTAATGTCCCCTTGTCTCTTTTCGTCTCGTTTTGATCCGAGTCGGAAATTGTTTTAGTTAGTCAGAAATTACATATACAGTAAAAGAGATTTCAAATCAGTAGAAAAAGCTAGTAAAGACAGACCAAATCAATAAAAGAAAATTGTCAGTAGAAGAAGCAAGTATGGTCAGACCAGTGTAGTAAAACAGATTTAAAATCAGTAGAAAAGTCAGAAATGGTCAGACAATACATTAGGCGCCTGACTACTCTGCTTTTTCTCCTGATTTTAAATCATCTTTATTGCAATGGTCTGACTATTCTGCTTTTTCTCCTGATTTTAAATCATCTTTATTGCAATGGTCTGACTATTCTGCTTTTTCTACTGATTTTAAATATTTATTGCAATTATCTGACTATGTTTATCTACTGCCGGATTTTTAATCTCTTTTACTAAGTTGGTCTGACCATTTATGCTTCTTCTACTGATTTCTCATTTCGTTTGTCTGACTGTGCTTGCTTTTTCTACTGTCAGATTATTAATCTCCATTCTGTTGGCCTGACTATGTCTGCTTTTACTACTGTCGGAATTTTAATCTCCGTCACTTTTGTTGGTCTGACTATGCTTGCTTTTACTACTGTCAGATTTTTAATCTCCCTTACTTTTGTTGGCCTGACTATTCTTGCTTTATCTACTGTCTGGTTTAAAATCTCCCATGCTGTATATGTTAGTTGTTATATATAATGTTAGTTATTACATATAATATGAGTTATTACATATAATATCACTTATTACATCTTAGTTATTATACATATATGTTACTTATTACATCTTAGTTATTATACATATATGTTACTTTATTACATTTTAATTATTATACACATATGTTAGTGAGAAGAAATAATTTATTGTATTTCCGGAAAGTGTATCGGTCTGCGGAACTAAGTCGAAAGAAAAAGTAACCGCATTAACTATTTGTGGCTTTTGGAATCGCAGGGAGCTAAATGCGCTAATTAGAGCTTGTTCTAGAAATTTACATATATATATGCAGTGGAACGTACATCCGTAATTTCCCAGCTGCGCCGGAGAAACGTACACAGATCAATGCTGCGAAGCTTGATTCAATTTGGCAATTGCATAATAAATATTACACGAGAATAAATTTAATGTTCTGTTCCCTCTGTACAAAATTTTGTTTTTTAGTGTCAATTTTTCCAGTTACAAATTCCATGACAAATAACATCCAACAAAAAAGCATAAAGCATTTACCAGCTATAATTCATTTTGTTCATTATTTACTGTTTCAATTTATCGTATTCGATTTTTCCACTCGAATGGGAACATTTTAATAACGTTTGAAAAAGAATTCTGTTTTCTCCTCTTATCAAGTAGATGATGCTATTTTGGTCAGACAGATTTCATTTCAAAACTCTCAAGTTTAAAAACAAGAATCGAAACATTATGATCATCTCAGGATGAGTTTTTTTAGTTGTGTTTTGCCTTATCTTATCTTTCGTATCCTTCTGCCCGTCAGTTAAAGTGAGGGTTGTAGTTACAAGAGTTTGAAAATAATAATAAACGAAAGAATAATAACAATAATAATAATAATAAACATAATTAGCAAAGTACCAAAGTTCTAAAGTACCAAAGTACCAAAACCGCAAAGTACAAAAAAGCAACGTAATTGTGTGGAAAAATAATCAACAAAGTGATTAAGCAATTAAGACTGATTTCACTCAGACGAAACAGTTTAATCGTTAAGTAGTGACGACTGGTTTTAGTCAGACAAAGCGAGTGGTTTGCCCATTGAGTAGTAACAACTGGTTTGAGTCAGACAACACGAGTGATTTAATCATTAAGTAGTAATAGCTGATTTTAGTCAAACCGCTCTATTAGTGGTTCATTAAGTAGTAAAAACACTCTTTAGTCAGACAGATAAGTTTCAATCACAAATATCGTATTTAAACAGAAATCTGATGTACAACAAATCTCAACTATGATAAATTAATCATTGTTTTCTCAATTCGGAAAGTGTCACTTTTTGCGAAAAGATTTCCTTGAAAATTAAAATTTCCCTTATCCGGTGAAATCTGGGATTATTTTCGGTCCATTACCGAGGCAAGCAATAAACCAGTAAAACTGAACCAAGTTGGGAAGTTTTTAGTGGTTGTAACTCGAAGCGATGGAAAGTGGCAAACGTGCTTTTGGAAAAGGAGAAAAGGACGAATGTAGAAGTAAGTAGAATCTGAGAACAATCATAAAGGCAATTACCTAAGAGACCTCTAAAGCTTTAAAAGAGTTGCAAAAGCCTTTCGGCGAAATTCGAATGGTCGTTTTTTTTTTATCAATTCTCACCGGCGGCATTTTAAAATGACACGCAAAATTGTCGTTATAAAAGTGAGGTAATTTTTCAGCGAAGACACACGCTGAAACTGCATTAATTACTCAAGTGTACTTGAAACTCGCTTTTTGACTTCCGAGTGTACTTTTCCCTTCGTACTTCACCTTGGCATTAACCTTGGCATCTGGTTTTCGATTTTTTGAATTGCCTTGTAAAATTACATTGCCTTGTAATTTCGGATTATTATTTCTGAACTTGAATTTTGGATTTTAGATTTTGAATTTTGGATTAGTGATCTAAACTTGAACTCTGGCTAGAAATAAAAATCCTAAACCGTTTACACAATCAGTTAATTTTGTGGTTTAGAACAAGACTAACTGTAAGTTATTTTTTGGTCTTAAAATCAGTCCAAATTGACACTTATGTAAACGGTTCCAGCCAAAAATGCGCTGAAAATAATATTTCATTTTTTCAGTGTGAATTTGACTTTTGGTTTTGCACTTGAATTCTGAATTTGAATTTGGATTGGAATTTGAACTCTGAATTTGAATGATTTGAAAAATTATTCTTGAAAATCGAAATTTAATTTGGGAGTCAAAGAAGACTTTAGTAAATTTTGAAAATAAATGTATGCTTTTAAAGTTTAAACATTTATGCTTTTATAGTTTAAACATTTATGCTTTTACAGTTTAAACATTTATACTTTTCAACTTTAAAAATTTATGCTTAAACGTAGCTTGAACTTGAAAAAATGACATACACTGAAAGAAAATATTTAAGAAATTTCAATAAACACATTGTACATATTAATATAAAAGTACAATGCGTTTATTGAAATTTCTAAAATATTTTCTTTCAGTGTAAAATTGTTTCATGTTTTTTATAATTCTTCCGCTGATCGGATTTTCAGTTTTTAATATGTTTATGCTAAAAATTTAAAACATATTTTAGCATAAAAAATGTGAGTATTAAAAAATGTCAAAATAGACAATTTTGGCATAAAAAATATAAGTATCGAGAACCGTTAACGTGAAACACGTTTTTTGTAGAAAAACACTTCTAATGAAATTAAAAAAAATAATGGAAGAAAAATCTATAAATCAATATGCAAATACTGTTAATTATAAAAATAATCATCTCTGGCACAAACGCTTTTTGCTCATAAAAATATTTCAGTCGACGATAATAAATCTAGACAGAAAATATTGTTCTTAATAAAAATTCCAGTTTCTTGGAGAAGAAAGCGCGCAACACGCCAATAAAGAATTTAATACATAAAGTTGAAAAAAAAAAGTTAAAGAATGAAAAAGTTGATAATGCAGAACGCGCTGAAATTCTTGTATTTGTCTGTCGAGGAGAATTTTCAAAATTCATAGCGTAAACGCTTTAAGAAAGAAAAGAAAAAGGAATGAAATATCGTAATGCTGACGACCGTCAGTGCAATATCCAGTATTGCACAAGCTATATCTTGTCACTGCTCAGGAAGATTCACCTCAAAGGAATCGTACGCGTCCAAGGACCCTCGTTTCTCAAGCGCTCCTTACAAATGCTGTCAAGTGCGAAGATTGCAAGTTATCTCAATTTTTATTTTAAATTCCACCTCCTATTCCATCAATTCAAGCCCTAATTTTTTCCCCAATCAATAATTCTCCCTCAAATACACGTGAATCCAATAAATTGAACCAATTTTAATTCAAACTTATTCTGAAAAGTAGAAAAAAGGGAAATTTAAAAAAGAGGGAATTTTATTAATTTCGAGACAAAAAATTCGTGTTGAAATAAGTCTGAAATGGTAAAATTAATAATGATTAAAAAGATAGTCTGAAATGGTAAAATTAATGATTTAAAAAAATGATCTGAAATGGTAAAATTAATAATGATTAAAAAAAAGTCTGAAATGGTAAAATTAATAACAATTAAAAAATATTCTCAAATGGTAAAATTAATTATCAAAAAAATGACAATTTGCAAAAATGATTGAAAAAATAATAATTAGAATTTTTCACAGTGAAAGCGATTCAAAGTTTGTAAGTTACCGACTTGCAATATTTTGCGTCTTTAACTATTTTCTTGGTGCTTTTTAATTACGAAAATGATTAATAGCGAGTGTAAAGTTTGCGAGTTAAGAAAGCTTTAAGGTGACCCAGAGAATATCTTCAACGCGACATCAAAAGCGAGAGGATGAATAAGAGGCAGAAAGATGAAATCAATATTATATAATATTTTAAGGAGGCGCATTTTTTTCAAAAGCATGAATTCGTAAATTATTTCCAGAAGTTAATAAAATGATGTGTACTTTTCATTTTTAATTAGCTGCTCATTCAACGATGATATTTGAGACTGTAGCTTGAACCAGAGATTTATTTGTGAATAGGGGAGGATCGTGAATGAAACGTAAGCTAAGCTTTAATTAAAACGAAAAAGTGAACCTGGCCAAATTCTACTCATTATACGGTAGTAATAATACTGTCAATACGTATTAAACGTATTCTGTTTAATTAGTTCGAAATACAACATTTCAACTGACAGTGTATTCACCTTTACAATAGAAATTTTAAATTACGTATTGTTGTATTTTGTACATTCCATTCCATCAGCCTTTCACAAAAATCATAAAATTATTTTTCTTTAAAAAAACATATCGAATATAATGATGGCGATTTTTTATTTTAATATTCATACACTATTTTGTACCAGTTTCTAAAAAAATGTGAAAACTCGGTACGATTCTACAAAAAAGTAGTTAAAATTTCTCAATAATTACAATAGTTAGTTTTTCAATCATTACAATAGTCAGTTTTTCAATAATTACAATACTTAGTTCTTCAATTATTACAATAATCAGTTTTTCAATAGTTACAATACTTAGTTTTTCAATAATTACAAAAGTCAGTTTTTCAATAATTACAATACTTAGTTTTTCAATAATTACAAAAGTCAGTTTTTCAATCATTACAATACTTAGTTTTTCAATTATTACAATAATCAGTTTTTCAATAGTTACAATACTTAGTTTTTCAATAATTACAAAAGTCAGTTTTTCAATAATTACAATTCTAAGTTTTTCAGTAATTACAATGATTAGTTTTTCAATAATTACAATACTTAGTTTTTCAATAATTACAAAAGACAGTTTTTCAATCATTACAATTCTAAATTTTTCAATAATTACAATACTTAGTTTTTCAATTATTACAATAGTCAATTTTTCAATGACTAAAATACTTAGTTTTTCAATAATTACAATACTTATGGTAAGAGAATTTATCATTCAGGAATCAAACAGGATTTTGCCAATCAATCTGAGTCAATACATAAATTAGAATATTTTTTCTTTTCGATGATTACAAAAGCTAAATATACAAATTTTCACACAAGTTGGTTGTACAAATTTTGATGTAAGGGATTTTTGGTTCTGAAAATGCATACTTTGTCGGGTTTCCCTCTTAAAGTTCTTCGACAATAACGAGAGAAGAAATTCGCCTGAGGGCACAAGAGAATTCTATGCCACCCTCCAATGCTGTTGGGTATTAAGATTCCACAAGGAAAGTTCCTCAAAATCTATACATTCTCAGTATCCAATGAATATTATGTTGCTCGACTAATTTCTCAACTCTCGTGTCTTTTTATTACAGATTTCGAATGTTTCATTGCCTGCTTTATATTCCAATGGAAATCCATTACAGAAGAATATTTACGGCTATCGTAAAGCAGTTGCAGAAACAATCTCCATTGTTTCAAGTTTTTGTGTCAGTTTATCCGAATCTACTCAAGAAGCATATTTTATTACAAAAAAAATATATATGTATATTTTTTCTAGCTACAAAATTTATTTATTTTCAAAAAGGCACTAGATTCCGAAAGAATTTTTTATTACAAAAAAATATTTGATTCCAAAAGAATCTTTGATTCCAAAAGAATCTTTGATTCCAAAAGAATTTTTGATTCCAAAAGAATCTTTTATTACAAAAGAATCTTTGATTCCAAAAAAATCTTTGATTCCCAAAGAATCTTTAATTTGTAAAAGAATCTTTGATTCCAAAAGAATCTTTGATTCCAAAAGAATTTTTGATTCCAAAAGAATTTTTGATTCCAAAAGAATCTTTGATTACAAAAGAATCTTTGATTCCAAAAGAATCTTTGATTACAAAAAAGTACTTGAATTAAAAAAAACATTTGATGGCTAAAAACATTTGATTCCAAAAAACTTTCGTTTGCAAAAAATATTTGATTCCAAAAAACTTTCGTTTGCAAAAAATATTTGATTCCAAAAACAGTTGATTGCAAAAAACATTTAATTCTAAAAAAACTTTAATTACAAAAAAATTTTATTGCAAAAAACATTTGATTGCAAAAAACATTTGATTGTAAAAAATATTTTATTCGAAAAATATTTCTTTGCAAAAAACATTTGATTACAAAGAACATTTTATTGTAAAAAACATTTCTTTGCAAAAAACATTTTATTCCAGAAAAACATTTGTTTCCAAAAAAAAAATTGATTGCAAAAAACATTTGATCTCAAAGATATATTTTTCAAATGAATAATTCATTGGAATTAATCATAATTAATTTTCTTCAAGAAAAAGTGCAATGTTTAATTAATAACGAATGTTTAGGTATTAATAAGGTCAAACGGACTTTGAGACAAACATTAATCAATCCCAGTTCTCTACTCATCCAAATATCAATCAGCACAATTTCCTTTGATCCAAATACCCAACAGTCATGACTTCCATTAATTTCAAGTAATTTTCCTGTATACCAAATTTTTGGAGGTCTATGCGGGCACTGTCTAGACCGTCTATTTTGACATGTGGTACTAGCATAAATGCCGAATTTAAATTGATTAAGATTACTTTTCAATTTTTATTAAAAATAAGTAATGTTTGGTTACAGGAATTAATATTTGTAACCTTTTATGGTGCACTTTAATTAATTTTAAAAAGAAATGATAATCCTTGATTATAAGATCCAAAGATGAGAGATCTGAAGCTTTACGAAAATCTGTTCACGTTGAAACAGTTATTTCTCGTTAAGCTGGAATTAAAATTCCGTCTGGATAACATATCTTGGAGCATTATTAATACAAGGAAAAATGTAAAAAAAATTATTTCCAGAGTAATTAATGTGCTTTTTAAAAACAGAGTAATAATAAATAATAATATGTTTTGAAAAATGGGCCTGATATGGTTAATCATTTTAAACTACTATTGTTATAAATTCTAAACTGCTATTGTTACGCATTTTAAACTATTATTATTACACATTTTAAACTACTATTGTTACACAAGTTTTTCTACTATTTAAAAACTGTTAGTTTACTATTAAACTGAAAGTGGATTTTAAAATATTGAATTGAATTTTGATTATTAAATTCTTGTTAAACTATTATTAAAATACTATTAATAATAATACTATTAATAATAATAATAATAATAATAATAATAATAGTATTATTAATATTTAATAGTACTATTAATATTTAATAGTACTATTAATAATTAATAATAATAGTAATTTAATAGTAGTATAATAGTAGTTTAATATTAGTTTAATAGTAGTTTAATATTAGTTTAATAGTAGTTTAATAGTAGTTTAATAGTAGTTTAATGGTAGTTTAATAGTATTAATTAAATCACTGCAAAACTACTATTAAACTACAATCAAGCAACTTTTAAACTTCAATGAAACTGGCATTCTACTTATCAATTACAAAAAAGCTACTAACAAAGGATTACTATGAATTATGAAATAACTTTTTTTAATTACGGAACTCTAAACGAAACTGATTTACGATCGTTGTTTGAAAATAAACTGTTATCAATTCTGCAATTTTATGCGGAATTTTCAACAATGGTGATTTACGAAAATTTCTTTGATCCAGAATTTCTTAAAATCTTATTTCGAATGATTAAGAACTCTTGGGGTCAAAACTAAAAACATGTGTCTTTAACACAGATTAAAAATTTAATGATTAATGGTACAACCGACCGATCACAGTCGATTAAACTGACTTCAATGATTGATTATCTTTTTAAACGGTGAAATCGAGTCTAACAGAAACTCTTGCTTTAAAAAAAAACTTTTACATGAAAACTGTATTTATTATTAATAAAAGGTTTAAAATGACCGAGTGATAGAATCTTAAAATATATATGTATTTATTATTACATTTATTGTTATTATTACACATATTATTATTTATATAATTTCATTGCTTGCATTAAACAAACTATAAACCACTTTTCACTATAATCAACTTTTAGTTAAAAATGAAAGTTTTAGTACTAAAAGAACTAAAAAAAATTGCACATTTTGAATACACTCTCATTATTGATCAGAATGTAAAAATAAAATAATTTTTTTTTAATTTTTTAATAAATTAAAATTTGATTTTCAAAACCATCGAAAATAAAATTACAATCGATTTCGTTTAAAAGAAACTACACTTAAAAACTAAAAGCAACTATACTCGAAAACGAACTTTTAAGCAAAAAATAATTAAAAAGTAAAAGAAAAACTAATTAACATTACAAATTGAAATTTCGAGAAAGTACCATGATTATAAATTAAAAATCAGCTGCTATAATTTCACGACTCTGAGCGCCGTTAAAGTATGATTATTAATTAAAAGGAAGCTGGTTTAAATTAATTAAAAGCACTTGGCCTGGTTTGTAGAACAACATAAACATGTGAAATGGGCTTTTAAAACTCAAGCGTTATTTGACAGATTAAGGAAACTTTTATTGGACAACAATTACCGTGAGTGAGGTGCTACGTCTTATCACAGCTTCTTCACTGCAAGATAATCCTGTGACAATATTTGAGGTACAACTTAGTAAACTGAGCGGAACAATTGCATAAGGTAATTTTACAAAAGAATGATTGAAAGAAAAGAAAGGACACAGTGAGATAAAAATCGCGCACAAGGTAGACCGGAAGTGCGCACGTTCTGCGCGCCAAAGTATTCACAAACAGTACGAGGAGTCAGTAACCCCTAACCAACTGCTCCGTGGCCCGTGCTGAGCAAGACTGGCAGCAGTGCAAAGGGGCCAGCAATTGTTGACCTACTTTGTCAGCAATGGAGATTGCGCCGTGCAAGCTCGTTCCAGGCGCTCTTCAAGTAGCAACATAAGGCCAGTTGCAGCTGTACTGTTTAGGCTCTTTCCATTCACTATTAGAAAAAAAACACACTTTTGCAACTTTAATTTCAAAAGAGAAGCAACATGTCCTTCAGTCAAGGCTGCAATCACACAACTGTGAAGAATCATTCCTCACAACTGTGCGGAGAAAAAATTTTTTTTGCTTTAAACTTGCACATAGTTTTGAAAGGATTTTTTTAAATATTTATAAGTTTAATTTGAAATATTGTTAGTTTAAGAATATTATTAGTTTCAAAATGTTAATACTTATGTTATGTTTCTAGATACTATGTTACTAGATACTACACAGTTGAAAATTTTATGTCCCAGGAGGTCCACTCAAAATTTGTGTTAATGTAACACATTTTTTATGTTAAATTAACCTAATCTTTGTGTTAGATAACATAAAGATTGTGTTAATTTAACACAAAAAATGTTTATACGTGCGCTAAAGGGTGCGAGAAACGGAATTTTGAAATTAAATATTTCAAAAATATTTTAAAATTAAATAATTTCAAATTTTATTGCGCAAAGGTTTTAAACGTTTGTATTAATTGTTTCTAATATATTATAGCTTATTATTATTAAGAACAAGAAACATCTCCGTGGGAAATTTGCCGATACTCAAGCTTGGCCCAAGCTTGGGCTAATGTTGAGCCAAGCTTGGGCCAAACTTGGGCCGATGGTAATTTCCCACTGGGATATTACAAAAAAGTACAGAACTTTTTATTAGAGTTCAGATTATTTATTGATAAATAATTAAAAACATTATTTTTAAAACACACAGTCATAAAACCATTGAAAATAGAAATAGTTTTGTATAAAAAAATCTAAATATATTTTAAAACAATGCTTCCCTATAAGGAAGCAAAAGTTATACTTTTTCTAAAAGAACAAGGATTTGGAATATTTTTAATATTCCAAATATTTAATATTTTCGCAAACAAATCAAATGGTATATATACCACTTATCCGAAAAATAATACAATTTGAACACCCAAAAAGGTTTACTTTAAAATTTTGTTTTTTTTATATTAGAATTTTTGTTTTTTGATTGTATAAAATTTATTTTATTTAAGGAACTTTTTACAGTTTTTACTTTTTACTTTTTTTTTATTTATTTCCTTTCATTATTTTTTAAATAGAATTTTTATTCTTATTATTAGGTAGTAAAATGTCATGATCCATTCTTAAGATTTACTTTTATAATTTTAAAAAGTACTTATAAAATGTAATACATCTAAAATATTATTATCATTATTTAAAATCCAAGATCAAATTTAACAGCAAATCCAAAAAGTAACTAAAAAGTTGTAAGAATATTATAATAGTTTTAATGTATTACTATAAATTTAACTATTATATTGAAGTTGAATAAAAATGTGTGTTTTTCAGTTCAAAATAAAATAAAATTAAACAAAAAAGAGATTACAAATTAAAAGAAAGTTTCTTAAATTTGCTCTATTATTAAAGTATTTAAAGTTTAAAAGATTGCAAACATTCAAGAAATTTTTAGAGAATTTAAGGATTTTTTTTAAAATGATTCTGAAATATTACGAGGGTTTTAGAATATGTGATTGTTTATGCAATAAATTTCTGAAAAATTGACAGAAATTTTATCCAATTTGTTTTGAAAAAGCTACTATATTTTTTAACAGAAACAAGAATCAAAATTTTAATTTTACTTTCTTTTCTTAAAATAATTTAATTATTTAATTAGCAAAAATTTCTTTTAAAGACTTATTTTTATTTAAGAAGTAAAAAATTCTTCTGTACGAAATAAGAATTTACATTACCTTATATTTCTTTAAAATTATTTAAATTTTCTTCTTAAAATTCCATTTTTTTTTTTAAAGAATTCATACTCTTTTAAACACATTTAAATACAATTTTATTTTAATATTCTTATAATTAGAATCCTAAAGTAGTTAAATATCATTCGCAAATAAATAAATTCGCGAAACTTTGACTGAGTAAACACTAGGAAATGTCAAAATCTTTCGAAAAACAATTGAATGCATAAACAATTGAATGCATAAACAATTAAATGCATAACATTGATCAACTTCAGGTATGAACAGAATAAAAGAATGAATAAATGAATGAATGGATGAATGAATGAAATTGTCGATTATTATTATTAATTACATATATGGTTGATGCAAACATAAAATATGTTTAAAACTAGTAAAATAAGTTTGCCACAAACAAAATGTATTTTTAAATTGAATATGCTCTCTAAATCTGAATTAGTCACTTTTGACTATTTGAACAGCACCGAAACATTTATTAAATGAATTAGTAACCATCTTGATTAATTTTTAGTCAATAATGACTAATTCTCAGTAGAAAACTACACGGAAAAATTTAGTTTATTGAATTTTACAGAACTTTTTAGTATTCCTGGATATATAAATTCACAAAATTAATATTATATGATGTACAGAGCAGTTTTGTAAAATCTAAGAAAATTTTGCTAGCAAGTACTAAACTGGTTACAACATTTCTATATAGTTGTCCTGAAATATTCGTATAGATTTTACAAAACTGCTATGCACGTCATATAAAATTAATTTTGTGAATTAATATATCCAAGAATACAACAAGTTTTGTAAAATTCAATAAACTAAATTTTTCCGTGTACAAATTAATTTTATAACCATTGCTAATTGAATTAGTAAAATTTACAAAATGAATTTGTACACTGAAAAAAATTTGACCGACAGCTTCAACTACCCTAGGATAGTTGAGTGAAAAGTAGTTAAAGTAACTGCTTTTATAGTTATTCTGACGTTTTTGCTATAGTTAATTTAACTACTTTTGAAATAGTTGATACATAGTAGTTAATTTTACTTAAATACGTAGTTAAATTACAACTACGGAACTACTCAACTACTATATGTATGTATTAAAATCTACTACTTAAAGTATAGTAGTTTCAATTACATTCCTAGTTCTTTTAACTACTTATGGTAGTCAATACAATCTTAAAAATTGAGTTGAGGACCTATTGTACTACTCACAGTAGTTAAAAAGCAGTAAAACCTACTACTTTTTTTTCAGTGTAGTTTTCTACTGAGAATTAATTATAACTAAAAAAGACTTAACTAAAAAAAATTAACTAAAAATCAATCAACATAATCTTATTACAATAATAAAAAATTAATTAAATAAATTGCAATATAAAACGTCTGTATTTTTATGTAAAAAAGTAAGAAAAACAATGCTTCCCTATGAGGAAGCAAAATGTAAAAAGAAATGTTATCATAAAAAACGCGTTTATGAAATATTTAACGATGCTTGCAATTTTTTAGTAAAACAATGCTATGTGAAATATGATATCAGTTTAATGTAATTATTGTTGAAATTATAAACTCCATTTTTACGAAATAACATGGAAGAAATTCTATATGAAACAACACATGCCGAATAAATATTTTTGAACGAATTCTGTAAAATTTCAGTTCAATCAATAAAATATGATACACGAAATCGAAATATACGATTTTAAAATATTGAGAATTTAATATAAGATGTAAAAAAAATGTTATGAATCGACTTTATGAAACATCAATTTGTTAGTTGATGCCTGAAATTGTTTAATAAACCCGAAAGTAAATGTTGCTCTTTCCATTAAATTTTTCATTATACGTTCTTTACGAACATTGTGTAAATTTCACTCTTTTACTTAGCTATTAAAATTTCTTTGTATTCTCTTTATTTAACTTCTTTATGTTCAACTATTGTGGAGCTTGAAAAACACGCGAGTAGAACAAACTGTGTTTTGTCAGACCGCTCGAAAGCTCATCTGCTTTAAATCGCATCCAAAGATGTAGAATTATGAACTTAATTTTAATTAGTGTAATGTCATCAAGTATTTATTCCTCATTTTGTAAATTACATTTTATTATCAAATTAATTAAATTAATGTAATTGCAATTTTCGTTACGATTTTGATACTTTACATTTTACTTCATATGCACTTTTGATTCTACTTCGCGTATTTGCTTTTCATTTGGCTTCATATTTATTTTATATTTACTTTATATTTACTTCATGTTTCAATTATTTACATTAAATTTAATTCATGTTTCAATTATTTACATTAAATTTAATTCACGTTTATTTCATTTTTACGTTTAATTTACTTCATGTTGGATTTATTTTTACATTAAGTTTACATCAAGTTTATTTCATTTTTTACATTAACTTTACTTTATGTTTAATTTATTTTTACATTAAGTTTACATCAAGTTTATTTCATTTTCTAACATTAACTTTACTTTATGTTTAATTTATTTTTACATTAAGTTTACATCAAGTTTATTTCATTTTCTAACATTAAATTTACTTCATGTTTCATTTATTTTTACATTAAATTTACATCAATTTTATTTCATTTCTTTACAATAAATTTACTTCATGTTTATTTCATTTTTACATTAAATTTACTTTATGTTTAATTTATGTTTATTTAGCATATAAAAACAAATTGAAGAATTTCTAGCTGAAATAGGTAATCTTTTCCTATGATGGTAAAGTTTGCAATTTTTTTTCGTTTATGAAAAATGAACCTTTTTGCTATTGTTAAATTTTTTATATACACTGAAAAAAAAAAATATTTGATTCAAATAACCATTTACTTGTCTATTATCAAATAAATATTTATTTGAACCAAGTAATTATTATTTGAATCAAATAAATGGCATTTGAATCAAATATTTATTTGATAATAGACAAGTAAATGGTTATTTGAATCAAATACATTTTTTTTTCAGTGTATTCATTTACAATTGCCTAAAATTCTATTTTGCCGTCTTTTTATTAAATAAATACTAATCATTGTATGATGATTGTACTAATCATTGTACAATGATTAGGCAAACAAACATTTCTGAAAAAACGTAAACAAAAAAACGTTGCAAACTCGAGTATCATCTTTTCTTTTAAAATATAATAAGTCTCGTGTTACAGTTTTTGAAATAATAAACAATGATTCTAGTCAGACATTTTTTCTCATCAAGTAGTAACGACTGCGTTTGGTCGGACCATACTAGGGGTTTCCTCGTTAAGTAGTAACGACCAGTTTCGCCAGACAATGTTGAAGAATTTTTCAGAATATTAAAGATCCTCTTAAAACTTCTGAAACAGAATATCCATATATACATATATATATTATACAATACAGAATAATCATAGAATAACTTTTCGCAAATAAGCAACTGTAAATAATTCTCCTGCGTTATTTTTCGAACAAAGAAAATAGATAAACGAAAGGAAAAATAAATAATATAATGATAATAAAGTTAAAATACGATTTTTTTTATAAAACGAGTTGCAATCATAAATTCAATATAGCGGGGCGTTTAAATCAATAATGCCCGAGGTCCAAAGAATGTCTTAGTCTTCTCTTGACTTTTGCCTGTGTACTTTGCAACTCTTATTCAGAAACTGACTTTCCAGTCTGTACGAAAAGTTTTCATCCCCTTGTCATTCCCCAGAGAGTCCACGACTATTTCCTTTCATATCGATCTTTGTCCTCGCAGCATCCAAACCACAACCTCATCTTTTCATATATACGTTAGTCGTATATTTATTTATGTAAATGTCTCCTTTGATGCGCAAAATTTTCTTTGTCGAATTTATAAATTCTTTGCTTACAATATGTGGCGTCAATTTTACAAATTTTCCTTTAAAGTTATTGATTTATTATGCGTGAAAGACAAATGGCAAGTATCCTTTGACGATTCGTCACGCAAATATTTATGTAATCCGAGTTCTAAACCGATTCGTATCGAAACAAGCATCAAAGAGAGTTTTCTCATCATGAATATAACATACGAATTCGGAAATTTGTTTTATTTGGAAATGATGAAAAATACTTGAAATAATGCTTCTTTAAAAGAAGATTTAGCAATACTTGAATTAATGGTTTTTAAAAGAATAAATAAAGGAATAAAATAATGTTTTTTGAGAGAATAAATAAAGGAATAAAATAATGGTTTTTAAAAGAATAAATAAAGGAATAAAATAGTGTTTTTTAAGAGAATAAATAAAGGAATAAAATGGTGTTTTTTTAAAAGAATAAATAAAGGAATAAAATAATGTTTTTTGAGAGAATAAATAAAGTAATAAAATAATGTTTTTTAAAAGAATAAATAAAGTAATAAAGTAATGTTTCTTTAAAAGAATATTTAGTGAAAAGAAAGAATTTTTAGTGCCTTTTTTCATTTTCTAATGAATGAAACTTTTTGCAAGAAGAATTTCACCTTTTTGACAATTTTAGATACTTTTGATGTCATTATTTATTATATTTCTATTTCTTTTTCTTTCGGCAATTTTCGATAATTTTTCATTTGCCATATTTTTTGTTGGCTTTCGTTTTTAGTTATTTTTCAATTGCTTAATTTTTCTTTTATTTTCAGCTTACTTCATTTCTCGTATAGTGTATTTTGGTTTTCGTTATTTTTCGTTCAAATCAATCTGTTTACTCATGGAGGAAAGTGTTGCCTGTGGTTTTCCTTCTTTTTCATTGCATACATTTTTGTTTCATAGTTTTAATTTAATAATATCAATAGAAGAAAAAGCAATTAGAACAAGCAATAATAACAATCAATAATAACAAACACGTATCTGCCATACGAAATAAAAACTTATGTAAACAACAATTCTGGTATTATTACTTACGTAAATTTTTATTCTGTGCGGCAAAATAATAAAAGTAACAAAAATAATAAAAGTAACAAAAATAAAAAAAATAACAAAAAAAAGCAACAATAATAAAAAGAATAAAAAGAAAAAAAATAATATAGATTGGAAGAAATTATCGAACAAATTGGCAAGACGTTGCAATGAGCTTTAATGATTTTATCGCATTTGCACAATAATCAGAACTGAAATAGAGAGTGACAGTTGCAGATATCGAAATTACCATTACGTGAAATTGAAATTAGGTTATTCTGTTACTCGTGATTTTCGATGTCGTCCATATAGGTCATTATACACCATTCATTCTGAAATACGTTGCATTATGTAAAACGACGTAACAAACAAGCTCCTTCACTAATGACTTCCTGAAAAAGTATTGTATTTTAATTGAATTGTAATATTTGATTTATAGCCGAAAATTCAAATTACAATTCAAAATTGAGACACAAAATGTTGCTTATAACATATTGTACTTTACGAGGCACCTACTAAAATGTCGTTTTATAATCAATTACAATTTTCCTGTATCAATTGAATGTCAGATCGATTAAACCTTCATTCATAAAAATTAATTACACACATAAATTTTAAATATCGCATAAATTGTCTCACATTTTTTTCGTGCTTTTTTTAATTGTCAATTTTTTACATTCTCGTGTTTATTTCTTTTCAAACGAAAACGTGTGAAGCTTTTTAACAATATGATAAAAATGCTCTATAGGAATATCTTTAAATGAACTAACAAGAAATGAACTACTTTTGTAAGTATATTTTTAATACAACTATAGCATATCTTTGAATTCTCTGAGAATATTTTTCAAAGCTCTACGAATATTTTCAATGCTCCAGTATTTTTCAAAACTCCAGTATTTTTCAAAGCACCAGTATTTTTCAAAATTCCAGTATTTTTCAAAGCTCCAGTATTTTTCAAAGCTCCAGTATTTTTCAAAATTCCAGTATTTTTTAAAGCTCCAGTATTTTTCAAAGCTTCAAAATTTTTCAAAGCTCTAAGAATGTTTTTCAAGACTCTAAGAATATTATCAAATGCTCTAAGAATATTTTTCAATGCTCTAAGGGCATTTTTGAATGCGCTAATAAAAATTGTATAGAATATTATATTAAATGACGAATATTTTGAAATACTCGAAGCATATTTTGAAATGGCCTAAGAATATTTTGAAGTGTGCTAAGAATATTTTGAAATGGCCTAAGAATATTTTGAAGTGCGCTAAGAATATTTTGAAATGGCCTAAGAATATTTTGAAGTGCGCTAAGAATATTTTTAAACACACAAGAAATACTCTAAAAAATGTAAATTGTTTGGTCGAGAATCGTAAACTAAGTGGACTAGTGACAGAGAGTAAGCTCACTCTCACTTGAGGACTTAATTGAGGACGTCATTCGGTTCACTTATGTCCGAATCCCAAATGCAATTTTCAACTCGAATGAAAGTAATTTCAACTATTCTAACGTTGGGCACGCTCGACGATCTTGAATATTCAAAAGCTCGTTTAACTACCAGCAAATGTAAAGACTCACACACTCGAGTGTGAAACTGAACTTGCATGTTTCTCCAGGATAACAGCAGATCCTTCCCGTGAGAACAGAGATCTTTCGGCTTAACATTTCTCCGTATATTACGTAGAGAGCGTGATTACAAACTTCCTTGCATAAGGAGTACCCTACTTTTCAAAAGATATCTCAAAATATCCCAGAGTTCAGAAGATAATCTCAATTTCTTCAAAATCCTCATCCTCCCAAACTGACTGTTTCTTTTTGAAAGACAATAATTCCGTCACAGTTTCTTTCCCGAGGATGAAAAAGTGTTGCAATCCACAGTGTTGATGAGTTTATTAATTATACATTATTGTTTGCTTTTAATGCAGAACAATTAAAATTCAGAGATTAATTGAAATTTAAAAAGTTGAGTCCTAAAATCTTTAATAAATGTTATAGTATCGTTTGGTGAAATCAAATATCTTATCTTACATTATATAATAAGATGCTTATTTTGTACCTTTTAGATGTGGCCTTTTTTACCAATAAGCAATTACAATAGGTATAAAATAAAATATGAATCTGATTCTACGACTTCTCTAATATTTAAAAATATTAAAATAATATTTATAAATAATAATATATATAATTATATTTATAAATGTATTAAAATATTAAATTTTTCAATTTTTCAAAAAATATTAAAGTTTTATCGAAATTGATTTACGTAACATTATTTTACAATTTAAAAATCGATTAATTTAATAAATTAACAATTTTTCGTCACTTTCAAGGTTACTTTCAAGGTCATTTTCAAGGCCACTACTGAAAATTAAAATTTCTCTTTATAGAACCTATATAATATACATACATTTTATAATACCGTAATCTGAGACTTCTGTACTATTAACACGCCTAATTTTCGTAGTCAAAGTTAATTAAAAAGAAATAACTTTTTGAATGTTAAAAAAATAAATTGAAGAAATAAAACTAATTTGAGGGAGCCTTAGCGACCGAGAATAATTACGCTATAATTTTATATTGATGTTAAAACTCAAAACAACTTTTTTTGAATAAATTTATTAAAAAATGGTCGTTAAGGTAAACAAAAATTGTTTTACAATAGAGGTGCAAAACTAAAAAAATCGAATAAAGGAAACAAAAATTTTAAAAATTGGAAATATGTTTAAAAAATAGAAATAATTAACACAGTGCTTTGACTGAAATATGCTTACTTAATTTTTATGTATATTTTTTAACTATTATTGAACTATTATTGAACTATTATTGAACTATTATTGAACAATTATTGAACTATTATTGAACAATTATTGAACTATTATTGAACAATTATTGAAATATTATTGAACTATTATTGAACTATTATTGAACTATTATTGAACAATTATTGAACTATTATTGAACTATTATTGAACTATTATTGAAATATTATTAAACTATTATTTGACTTATTTAAATTATTTTTAATTGACTGTTATTATGTTTTTTTATTAAAGTTCTATTAAATTTCTGTTATTATTATTTATTTCCACTAAAGGCATCTGAAAATATAATTTAGAGAAGAACGGAGATATTTGTAATGTAAATTCTACATTAGTTAGACAGAAATTCCGAGAATATATACAATGCAATGTTAATATCTAATTAGCTTTTCAAACACTGTTTCTCTAACGCAATTTAGCAAATTACTTCTGATTATCATAAATTGTATAATTAGTGGAGCAATTATTCAGGGGCAATAAAATCACCAAACAATTATAATTACAGTTAATATTTTAATACACAACACCAATCCAGAATTCATTTATCCATTCAAATTCAACCTTCTTCAAGGAGAAAGAATTTTAGCAAATTTTTAATTAAAATAATATAAAAATAACCAAAAGAAAGAGAAATAATTCAATATTGTAATAAACTTTGTAAATATTGTAAATATTATAAATATTATAGTTTTCCTTTCATTGTAAATATTATTTAAAAATAATGTATTGTTTGTAATTTCAATTACTAATATAGGAATAGTTGTAATTATAATAAAATTGTAATAAACTAATAAAATTTCAACAATCTCGAATTCGACAAAAAATAAAATTGTAAACAAAAAATAAAATGTAAAAATTTACATCTTATTTATATCTCTATATTTAAATATATTATTCAATTTATGAATATTGTATGTAGAGACAAATACGTGAATAAACAAAAAATCCTTTTAAATAAAAAGGATAACAAATATAAAGAAACAAATAAATAAAAAAAACCGAATGACTAAGAAATTAATACATGACTAAGAAATTCGAAGAGAAACACAGAGAGTAATTTAATTAATTCTATCCGATAAAGTACAAAATAAAGATACTTTATTTGCTCTAGGAAACAAGTATTTAATGCAAATTTTAAAAAAGTGTTAATGTAAATTTTAAAAAAGTGTTAATGTAAATCTTCAAATTTATTCGACTGATATCGAAAATCATAGAATAACATATCCTGAGAGCAGAGAGTAAAATTATAATGAGACTTTATTTTTGAGCAACGTTGTAATCATCTCATTATTGTACTCGTTAAAATTCAATAATGTAGAGATTCTCTCTTCAAGCTCGACAGTTTCGCAGAATACCAATGGAGACTCTCGATGTTTATGCAAATGACTCTCGACATGTTGACAAGAAGAGTCTCATTAATTAGGTAAGAGTTATAAAAAATGTCGTTTAGAAAAATAACAAGTCTCTTCAACTTCGTGTCAGTTATTCGGAAATAAAAAAAAAATTATAATAATCCTACACTGTTAGAAATTTCAAGTGGAATTTATTTTAGCAAAATGTAAAATCCAAAACGACCCGATAAGTCTAGTTACGAAATGACAAAATTAATTAAATTCAAAATTAAGAAAATTGCAAAATTATATAAATTGGCAAATTAACAAAATCACAAAATTAAATTGTCAACTTGATAAAATTACAAAATTCGATTAAATCATAATTTAATTGAAAAATGTTTTAAAGGTTGTTACTAAAATTTTAATTACTTTAATTAATAGCAGATTATCGATAGAAATTTGCATTTTGTAGAATCGGGAAATAAAAATCAAGTAAAAAGTGTTCAATAAAATACTCCACGCCACTTGACAAAGTATCGAATTCTATAAAATTTAATTAATTTTGATAAGTGGCTAAACAATTATTTTTTTCAATTACTTTATGAAAAGATCTTCAAATTTATTAATTTAGTAATCATAATGTCTTTCTAACTTTGATCTCTTAATTAAATTGAGGTCAAATTGACTTTTTACTTCGTTAATTAAAATGAATTTAAATACTTTTAACTTTTTAAATTCACTGACGAAAATGGTTTTCACTTTTAATTTTTCACTTTTAATTTCTTCATTAAAATGTTTTTCATTTATTGACACCTTAATTAAAGTTTCTTTCGATTTTCAATTTTTCACTTAAAAAATGCTTTCCACTTTGCAATTTCTTGCTACAAATATTTTTCACGTTTTAATTTCTTAAAACATCCACTTTCATTTTATCCACACTATCCAACACTATCCATAATAATTTATAATTAATTGTAATTATTTTAATTTATAATTTAATTTTTAATTCCCAATCTTCCCTTCACCATAACTTTTAATGAAACAGTGACAAATACATTTTTTTATAACGAATGAAAATCCTTTTCATTTTCGATTGCAGCATTTTCAACACCTAATAAATTGTTTTATTAGCTACTTCGTTGAAAATGGACTCAATACTGATTAAAACCTAGTTATTTTTCGATGAATTGCGAAGCACAAAATTCAATAGAAATGAATTTTAAAAAACAAAAAAAAAAAATTTTGAGTTATTTAATTTAATGCAAATAAAATTCAACGAAAGCTGCATTTTGTTTAAAGTGAAGCAGAGGGAAGAATTTCAAAAAATTTTCATTCTCTGTATGATTTATGAAAAAAAGAGTTTCTTTTCAAATAAGGCATGAAAATTGATACACAAAGTTGAAAATTTGAAGGGAACGAAGGTCGTTTTGCAGAAATGAAAATGTCTGGGGTCGCAGTTGTAGCCAATGACGTAAGAGGTGCAACGAATCGTATCTAGGTCGGATTGTCAGTGCCACGACCTGGTTTCAACCTATCCCCGGCCACCGGAAGCTAGCTCCTCGACCTGGTCCACCAAAACTACCGAAAAAACACCCTCTAGAACTTTTATCACGTATATCTCTTCCCCCCACCTCAAACAAAGCTAGACAAAAAAATGTGTCTTTTTCACATCTTCAATGTTGGTTGCAAAAATGGAGCTTTAAAAGCTGCGCTTTAATTGTTCAAAAAAGGAAGCTTTTTAATCTTAGTTCAAAAAGTATTATTTAATGATAATTTATTAAATAATTATTTCTTATTAAAAAGTAATTGAAGTAAACTCACATTTACCAATGGATAAAAAAAAGATAACAAAAAAGAAGATAAACGTAACAAAAGAAGACAATCTTAACAAAAAAGAAAACAAACAACAAAAAAGAAGATAAACGTAACAAAAAGAAGACAAATATAACAAAAACGAAGACAGATGTAACAAAAAGAAGATGAACAACAAAAAAGAAGATTAACATAGCAAAATGAAGACAATCATAACAAAAACAAAGACAGACGTAATGAAAAGAAGACAAACGTAATAAAAAGAAGAAAAACAACAAAAAAGAAGACAAACCTAATAAAAAGAAAACAAACAACAAAAAAGAAGATTAACATAGCAAAATGAAGACAAACATAACAAAAACAAAGACACATGTAATAAAAAGAAGACAAACGTAACAAACAGAAGACAAACAGCAAAAGAGAAGACAAACATAATAAAAACCAAAACAAACGCAAAAAAAAGAAAAAAAAACAAAAAGAAGATAGACATAACAAAAAAAAAGATAAACATAACAAAAACGAAGACAAATGTAATAAAAAGAAGACAAACAACAAAAAAGAAGATAAACGTAACAAAAAGAAGACAAACAACAAAAATAAGATTAACATAGTAAATTGAAGACAAACATAACAAAAACGAAGACAGACGTAATAAAAAGAAGACAAACGTAACAAAAAAGAAAAGTAAAAAGAAAACAAACTAGTGGAAAATTATGTTAATTTCATAAACATTTTGCTTCCTCATAGAAAAAAAACTTAAAAAAAGTAACATTGACATCTTTTACATAAATTTTTGGTAATTAAGATTAATTAAATATTTAACAGTACACAAATCAATTCTTTTTTTAATATCGAAAAATATTCCTCAAGGAACAGTAATTAAAAAATGATAATTTTAAAAGTTATATTATAAAATAGAATTTT